>JAWQFJ010023838.1:0-19662 GCA_034096865.1 Theodoxus fluviatilis | reverse complement strand
ATGTATGACAGACTCATGGATGAGCATGCAAGGAATGCAAGGAATACAAAAATCCAAGTTCAGTATTAGTGGTTAAGATTTGGAAACAAATAAAGAAATCAAAACAGAAACTTTGCACTCAGTCGGAGCAGTTTGGGCCGAGTCCTGAAGGTGAAAACTAACCATGATTAATCAACGGAGGACACCTGGAACATTTATATTTCTAACTGTACGTGTGGATGGGATGCTCACGTGACCATGGGCCTGCGATGGAAAAGCCACTTACCGGCAAAACACGCACTTGTGAGAAGCTTGGGAACATGTGTTGAGGGATATGAGGCCTGGGCGGCTGACAGTAGCTCCACCGCTACCCTAGGATGGTGACGATTTCCAGCCGCGCCTCTGCGCTGGCAACCTCCACCGCCGTCACCGTCTTGTTCTCCCTCCCGTTGGCTCCCTGCCTCAGCGGACGCCATACCTCCGATCCAGAGGTCTGGGTCATTTTTGACTCTGCTGTCCTGCACAGTGTCTGTTCTGTGGCCAGATGTTTCGCTGTCTGAGCGGCTGTGCTCCATTCCAGCTGAATTGAGCTGAGACGGCGCCCTCTACTCACATGGTGCGAACGCCGTCGCGTGTCGCATCGCTCCTAGGCATGTCGGGTTGTGTCTGGTTGGCCTCTCTTCTGACCTCGCACGTTGCAGAGCCCTGAGGAAAGCGACTCTGCTTCGAAACGAGGACGGCATGAGCACGTAGTGTTTGAAACGAAGCAAGTTGTTCACAAGCAACGCGGAGCCCCGGCGAGCCACGAAGGGTCGAGCAGTACAATGTTTAGACAGTTCATATCGTTCTGCAGAGCCCCGGCAGCCACAAGGTCCGAGACCAGAAATGCTAAGACAGGAGTCACCATCGTTCTGCAGAGCCCCGGCCCACCACAAGTACGGAGCCAGACAATGTTAATAGCAGTTCATACATCATTCAGCAGAGCCCGGCCAGCCACAATGACTGGACAGACAATGTTAAGAACAGGCAGACACTCGTTCCTCGCATAAACTTCCAGACAGTGATTGGGTGTCTGCCCCTCGAGACTCCACGTATTTCCCGCATTTTCGGACAGCCTCCTTGTTTCTCTCATGGGTGTACGATGGGGGGGGGGGTTCCGGGGTTTCGGGACTCCCCCCCCCCCAGCAGAAAAAAATTTTAAATGGAGAAAAAAAACTATTTTTTTTTATTAGTAACAAAATTTTCTGCCTTAAATTGGTAATGTGACTATCACATGCTCGAGTTCGAACATTATGTTTGCAGTGAAAATCCTCCCACCCCCCCCCACTCTCCCACATTTTTGGGCTGAGGTTTAAAGCTCACCAATAGGGTCGTTCTCCTGCACCGGGGGAACCACCTCACCCCCTCCCCATGCTTCTCACGCTTCGGCTTGAGGCTCAATCGCACTGAGTAGGATCGTCTTCCTTCCTGCCCCCCCCCCCCCCCCCCCCCCCCCGCCCCTCCCCGTTTTGACTGAGGTCCAAGTGTACCTGAAGGGTCGTCCTTGCTATGCTCCTCCCCCCTACCACCCCCCCCCGTCCCCCCACCCCCACCCCCGCCGTCTCTACGGTATCGGGCTGAGCTCGAGCGGTCGGTATGCGCCCCGCCCCCCCTCCCCCCCCCCCCCCCCCCCCGCTTTTCAACGTTTTGGTTGAGCACTGAAACACTCGCCACCCCCAACCCCCCCCCGCTATCACGTTTCGGTTGAGCCCTTGAACACCACGAACCCCACCAGCCCCCCCCCCGTCTCTTAAAAAGTTTTGAACCGCCCCCCCCCCCCCCCAAAAAAAAAAAAAAAAAAAAAAAAAAATTTGACTGATGCGCGCGCCTAGCTCTCCTTAAAACGTCTCCTTAGCATATGGCAGTCGGTTGTGGCAAACGTTCACCTGTCTTCATGTTTTGTGGCTGTACGTTGGTGGCTGATCCGTTTTAAAAAAAATTTTCAGTAGTCGGCCTGTTCGTCCGTGGTCGCTGTCCCAGCGTGTCGCTGCGAGCAACTACTTTGTTTAATGAAAGTGTCCGGTCTCCAGTAGCTGCTTTAGTCAGCCTGTGTTTCGATAGCAGTCATTAGCGTTAGATTTGCTCAATGAGTGTCGCTGCGAGACAATTCCTGCAGTCTTTTTAAAATAAGTTTCGATCATAGTGTGTCAAAGAACAAAATGTCTAAAGATTGAGAAAGTTTTCTTTGATCGAACGTATTTTCAGGCTGTACCACTCACAAGTGGACGGAGGAGGATGGTCTGAAGGGGCTGGAATGGTTTGCTAGTGTGGTGATAAAATTTGTTGTGAGCGTGCATCATACAGTAAAGTGTTCATTCACAACCGATGGCATTGACAATGAATCCTTCTCTTGCCTGTTGTCAACATAAGTTATCGAGGTTACAGGCTGTCAAATGTTATAGAATCTTCTTTAAATGAACTAAAAACGTCAGAGCTTTACAGGCTATCTTTGCACCTTTAAAATTTGTTTTCCTTCATAGTGATAGCAGCTCCCTCAACCGAGGCTAGTGATGAAACCCCTGTGCTGTTGTATTGTAATTGATTTGGAATTTAACATTGGTATCTGACGCTGATGCCCTGTTCTGATTGAACGGAGTTCAAATTCTACGATAATTCATTTTCAATAGACCGGGTAAAAACAATAGCTCACCTATTTCATCGACCCCAGCGGTCATCGTGACATCTTGAGATCTCTTTGTTACAACAACCGGACAGAGAAAATGTTTTGTTTTAGTCTCCCTTGCTGAATTGAGCAAAGTGAAAAAGATTTATCTCTGTACTGCAGAGGCAAGGCTTCAGTAATGATAAGTTTCCTTACAATAATATTGGCAAAGATAAAAAGCGTGTTCTTGAGCACAGCCTATTGTCAACGTTCAGTCCTAAAATGGCTTCCAGCTCCTACCTGCATTCGCTGTGTTTGCTGGTGCCTCAATGTCAACCAGCCAGCCACCAGAGGTGGACGCTAAATCAGTCAGGAGTGTTTACATGATAAGTTATGTATGTGTATTCTCATATCGTGAACTAATCGAATTGTCTGGCCACACTCAATACACCTGCTAAACACAACAAACTAGGGAACAGGACTTTTCACGTATGGGGCGAAGCTATTTATTGGGGGCCGCCGCAAATAGGTCGTTCTGTGACTGCTCTTTGACTCCCGTAGAACCGGGAAATGTTCCATGCACAGACAGGCACTGGTCGCATGCTCCCATCACCCTCCAAATGATCAGCCGACTTCATGAACTCCATCTTCCAGGGGGAACAGTACCATACGCCTTTCTCCTCTGGCGAGTACACAAAAACAATTTCTATTCAATTTCCTTCTCTCCCGCCCCCCCACCCCCTAACAACCCCCCCCCCCCCCCCCCCCCTCTCCATCCCCACCCATCTATTTATCACATTCCATGTTCATACGGACGCGGATATTTTCCTCATTGTGAATTTTTTCATTAAGATCTTCATCTTTGTTTTTCGTTCGTTCATATGAATACTTTACGTCTAAAATGTGAGTTTCCTCATGTATGCTGCCGAACCTGTACTTGCAGAGATACGCTTCATTTCAACAAGCTTTGGTGTGAATGCGTACATCGTTTAATATTTCTCTTTCCGTACCTGTATAGTAGATAACATTTCTCATATTGGATACCAACCCATCTCCTCTAATAAGGACCTATTTCGTACCTATTCTCTAGGTAAATCATTTACTTGAGCCTCACCGAGTTTGCTTTTCCTGTATCATACACGTTGTGTGATGTACAATTCTCAAAGATTTTTTGTTCTGTCGTCTATGTGCTAGATATGTTTCTCCTTTGAAATAGGTACCCATCATCCATTGCAGACTTGTCACCCTCCACCCTTACCTCTTCGTATACCACATCCTGATAACATCAGCTTTCCGTGATCCCGACCTATTGGTTGCTTTCCATGTCGGCCAAATAGAGAAAAATAGTTTTGTGTCCGAGCTCCCAGTGACTTTGGAAGGAAGGTGCCCATGATTTTTCCTATTTGGTTTTTTTACTGTCAGGTCCTCCCTTCCCACGGCCCTGCGCTATCCCCCAAATGGAGCTTGACTCGCTCGCCTCCACCTATACCAAAAAAAAAAAACCACATCTAAGACGGAGTCGCCAGCTGTAGCGTTTCCAGTAACCAGCACTGAGGCTGGGCTTGGGGACTTAGGCAAACGCAGCACACTGTTTCTTGGCTTTTTCTTTAGCATGCCTCATTGATACCAAAAGTGGCAGCCTGCATAAGGTGAACGCATATACAGCCTGCGATCGGGGGGGGGGGGGAGGCCTGCCCTCCACAGGTACCCGGTTTAATCCTGGGTGGTGAGCAGCACTGCTCATCACCTGGCTCAAGAATGCACTACGCGACTCCTTGTTGGGGAGCAGCAAGCTCAAATCACGTTGCATCAAGAATGCAACGCCGAGATTTCGGCAGCTTCGAACCCTGCACCCACCAGGTCGCAAGCGCCTGCGGGATCAAGCGCGCTGACCTTTCGACTACAGAGACCCACGGACACAGAGGACAGGAAGAAAACAGGAGAAAATGAAGGTTGCAAGCAGAAAGGAGCATTTTTCGTTCCACACACTGCTGGTCTAACAAACATCGAGGTCGAGTCTGCTCACCACAGAAAACCTTGAAACGAGCAGTCACATTCTGCAGACTGTTCATTTTGTCGTGAGGCTGAGAGTGTTGGGTACAAACCCAGTACAATCAGAAAGCCACAGAATTGCTCTACGAGATGCACGCTTTGGAATACGCAAGAAGGGAGCAATGATAGCAACGAGTCCTGGGAAGTTCTGACTACGCGAAAAGGAGAACACAGGGTAAAGGTAGTTACTGAATGAATAGGTGGTGACCAGCTGGTCCAAATAGTTTGGTGACCAGCTAGTCCAAATAGTTTTCGTGATCTGCGTACCCTGAAAAGGACCGTTTGGAGAATAGAGTGTTGCGAGCATTCGGAGGAGTCGCTTTCTTCAGGCCAGAGATGTGAGAGAGAGGCGGTGGTATGAAATATAGGAAGGAGTCTTGGAAATCCGCCCCCACCCCCCCCCCCCCCCCCCCCCGGCGTCCAGTCACTAGAGACCTCCCTGGGGCGCATGCGCGGGGACGTGCTTTGTGTATTTGTGGTGCGCCACGAACCCGAGGTCTCTGTTGAGTCCGGAGTGGAGGGTGTCCAACATTTTGAGGAACGTCTGTTCTGCACCGAGACCGCAATCACCGGAAACCAGGTTCAACACCACAACAGGGGCAAGCACTCTTGCAGTTCCACCAACGTGGTCTATCTTATCAGATGCAGCAAGGGATTCTTAAATGCCTGGTACCTCGGAGAAACCAGCCAAACGCCCCGACAACGCATGGCGGGACACGGGGGCAGAACGAGGAGCAACTCGCCTCTGCCCGAGGGAGAGCGTTTCAGTCTGCACACACACTCCGCGTGGGACATGCTGGGGCGCCTTCAAGACAGACAGTACGGAGCGGTACGGAGCGGTACGGAGCGGTACGGAGCGGTACGGAGCGGTACGGAGCGGTACGGAGCGGTACGGAGCGGTACGGAGCGGTACGGAGCGGTGTGGAGCGGTACGGAGCGGTACGGAGCGGTACAGAGCGGTACAGAGCGGTGCGGAGCGGTACGGAGCGGTACGTGAGCGAGGCGCACGCCAGTCAGAGAGCGGGAGTGGCAAAACAGCCAATCTAAGCAACACCACCTTGATGACGTGACGTAACTAAGCAACACCGCCTTCACGACGTGACGTAACTAAGCAAAACCGCCTTGACGACGTGACGTAACTAAGCAACACCACCTTGGCGACGTGACGTAACTAAGCAACACCGCCTTCACGACGTGACGTAACTAAGCAAAGACCGTGTCGAGGGGAGTGCTGTCATAGCTGGAAGCTTGTACAGTGCTCTAGCATTTTCCAGCACTTTGCAACTCAAACCTGACCTGCAAAAACCACCAGGCTTTCTTCTACAGTGATCTTTGCACTTGTAAAACATTCGATCTTTAGTCTCTGAGAGTGATTGCTCCCGTCAACATGTCTTCAGCCTTTTCGACGATTAGTGAAACTCTTCTGCAACTGAATTTTCTGTCGGAATATACTTCTCACACTGGCGCGACCTGTTTTGATGAATACAAGGGACAAATGGACGCCAATTCCATTATCGACAAGTTGAGTGTCATTTTGGCATCTAGAGATTTTCTACTACAAACCACAACAGAAAAAAAGAAAATTTGGTTTGTCTGTTTGCTGAACTGAGCAAAGGAAAACATTTTCTTTGTACAGCAGAGACAAGGTCTCTCGTCTGATACGTGTCCTTCTAAGACTTGCCAAGACAGCTTGTCCATAAAGTCACGCATATGAGAGTCCAAAATGGCACCCATGTTCCTAGCAACGGCCTGGTTGTTGTGGGTCCGGGTCAACCAGCCAGCTAGTACATCTGCAGATCAAGGGTGACGAGTTGTACACGTGTGTCCTGGAATCTCGCGTCTGCACTCAAACCGCGACCCAGGGTCGTCCGAGGAGCAGGACGCGAGCTTGCAACCACTCTGTTCCCACCGCACCCGCCCCTGCGCTGCAGCGCAACGGAATTCAAAATGGCGTCATACCTCCACATTGCACCAGCGTCTGCTGGGCTTATACTGCAGGTGTCATTGTCCGTGTGCGCGCCAGAGAAAGAGAGATGTCGGACAGAGTCAAATTTGTCGTGACTTACTTCGATACCGTTGAAGCTCGAGGCTGTTCACCTTCGTCTTGTCATCGGGATTGAATCTGAAGGTATCCACCCGGGGTAGACTACTTGTGTCTCGCCACCCCTCCTTTGCGTCGCCTGCCTGTCACACCCAACAGCGCACGTCTACCCGTCTGCCTGACACCCCACCACGACGCTGTCACGTGATTAATTGTCAAGAATGAAATCGTCACCGCGCACTGGGACTGACTTTCCTCCTTGCAGTGTATTCAGTGTGGTGTAGGGTGTGCTGGCTGTTGCAGTGTATTCAGTGTGGTGTAGGGTGTGCTGGCTGTTGCAGTGTATTCAGTGTGGTGTAGGGTGTGCTGGCTGTTGCAGTGTATTCAGTGTGGTGTAGGGTGTGCTGGCTGTTGCAGTGTATTCAGTGTGGTGTAGGGTGTGCTGGCTGTTGCAGTGTATTCAGTGTGGTGTAGGGTGTGCTGGCTGTTGTTGCAGTGTATTCAGTGTGGTGTAGGGTGTGCTGGCTGTTGCAGTGTATTCAGTGTGGTGTAGGGTGTGCTGGCTGTTGCAGTGTATTCAGTGTGGTGTAGGGTGTGCTGGCTGTTGCAGTGTATTCAGTGTGGTGTAGGGTGTGCTGGCTGTTGCAGTGTATTCAGTGTGGTGTAGGGTGTGCTGGCTGTTGCAGTGTATTCAGTGTGGTGTAGGGTGTGCTGGCTGTTGCAGTGTATTCAGTGTGGTGTAGGGTGTGCTGGCTGTTGCAGTGTATTCAGTGTGGTGTAGGGTGTGCTGGCTGTTGCAGTGTATTCAGTGTGGTGTAGGGTGTGCTGGCTGTTGCAGTGTATTCAGTGTGGTGTAGGGTGTGCTGGCTGTTGCAGTGTATTCAGTGTGGTGTAGGGTGTGCTGGCTGTTGCAGTGTATTCAGTGTGGTGTAGGGTGTGCTGGCTGTTGCAGTGTATTCACTGCAAGCATGCACTCACTTAATAGTGAGTTGTACTGCAGTCACAAGCATGCACTCACTCAAACTAAATTGTACTCGCTCACAAGCACGCACTCACTCGATGTGAGTTTTACTCACAAGCACGTACTCACTCGATGTGAGTTGTACTCACTCACAAAGCAATCACTCACTTAAGCTGAGTAACACTCAATCTCAAGCATGCTCGTGACAACAACCCCTCACACAAGTAATAAAACAAGTCCTGTTTTATCACCAACAATCAAGACTACAAAATGTATATGAAACTGAAAAGCACAGTTTCACAACATCTAGAACAAAATCAACCCAGTCCTGACAGTATCTGCTTCAGTTGTCTCTTCATTGACTCAATTCTTCGATTCAACAGTTTCTTATTTTCACAGAGAAACCAGTCTTCTGCCTGCATGCAAACTGTGGCAGTCCATTGTGAGGGGTGTACCTGTAGTTCTGCCTATCCCGATCATTGGGGCAGTCACAGGAGTTGTGTCCCCTGTTCCCACGACGATAGCAGGACAAGCAACCGCGGCCACGGTCGCCATGGAAACGGTCTCGGAGTTTTTCAGAGCAGCACTGGGAGATGCGGCCTACCCAGCTGCAGTGGAAGGAAGATCGGCTCACCCGCTCAGGGCAGTGTCGCTGGACGTAGCCAACTTTTCCTCAGTTGTGACAAGGGCCACTCACACCTCTGCTATGGCCGGTGTAACAACCATTTCCTCGCCCTAGTTCACCCGCAGGGCACTGCCGTGCAAAGCGTCCCAGTTTGTCACCCTTGTAACAGCAGTTGCCACGGTTATGGTTCATCCCGTTTTCTTGTCTCACAGCGTCTCTGGGAAAAGAAGGTCGTGGTGGCTCTGCAGACTTGGGTGCTTCGTTTAACTCACAGGTGTTGATGGCATTCTGCCGGGTTTTCAATTACACAAGCATCAACATCTCCTGAGAAGCAAGGCGTATCCAAACTGACTTTTGCAATGGGCAAACGAACAACATCGCCACTGAACTGTTTGCACAGCTAAACTTTTCCGGTCAATTGATCATCTCTAACCAGTGACTTTCTGACACCCACAGTTGAGCAACCACTGTCCAACAGAACTTTGACCTCTGACCCATTCAAAGAATCTTGACAAGTCTCTACAGAAGGGAACACGTCATCATCAACAGCCACGACTGACTGATCTGCATCACCACCAGCTGGTACCACAGCAGAAGTAGCCGCGATCTGTGTTGGTTGAACAAGGTCCGGGCAATCTATTCTTCTGTGCCCCTCCTTCTGACAATGCCAGCAGATGATGTGCACAGCACCTGTGCTATGGTTGGCACGAGAAAACTGTGGAGTTCTAGTGGGACGAAACATTTGAATACTGAGTAGATCCAAAAGACTTTCTTGTTCCAGCCTGCTGTGGACAAGTTTGACCTTCCCCTGGAATTTTGGACCACCCATCCGAGGAAGAGACAGGAGTGACCCCGACTCCTGCAGACCAAACATGTGCCTGAGACTTTGAATTGTACTCACTCACAAGAACGAACTCACTCAAGCTGAGTTGTACTCATTCACAAGCAGGAACTCACTCAATGTGAGTTGTACACACTATCAAGCATGCACTCACTGGATGTGAGCTGTGGTCACTCATCTACATACCCTCACTCAACTGAGTTGTCCTCACTATCAAGCATGCATTTACTCAACCTCCGTTGTACTCACTGACAAGTGCGCACATGCAGGCATGCAACTAAAAGGCACACCGACACAGTCACCCCATGCATTGGCACCAACACTCCCCTACACCAATGATCCTATTGTGTCTCTGCTTTCTCTGACTTAGTCTGGTCAAAGATCCCATGTATCTTTGTTATTGTCGGGTGTGAGATGGGAGAATCGGTTGTAGAACGGAGAGACAGAGGCAAAACCAAAATGTGCTGCTGTGGTGTGTGGGAAATCCTCGCCGTCTACAACGGTGGTGCGTATCAAAAGGGCTTTATTCACGATACTAGTGGAGTGGCTGCACACACGTATAAGTGCACAGCATTCTGCAACAGAACATCTAACATTGATCAACCTTCGGCAAGCAGTTCAAGGGAGGTAATTTCCCTTACCTCCCCTTATCTGCACAGCAGCGCCTGCACAGGCCAGCCCCGAGTCAACAGAGAGGAGAGGAGAGCAAGTACGCTGCTCCCCAGCTCTGCCTGGCCCGCTCCCCTTGCCCTGACCGCCCACGCTACCCGTCCCGTACACGGGTGTCCTGCTTACGCAAGCTCGCTCCCAATTGGACCACGGCAAGTGGGTCGTGACTGGGGTAGGTGAGGACAGGCTGGGTGGATCCCCTCGCAGGCGCGGATCAGTTCACTTTTGGGGGTGGGTGGGGGTTTCCAAACTTTTTTAAGAGCGGTGTGTGTGTGTGTGTGTGTGTGTGTGTGTGTGTGTGTGTGTGTGTGTGTGTGTGTGTGTGTTAAAGGGCTCAACGGAATCGTGATATTGGGGGGTGATGGTGGAATTCAGTGCTCAACCGAAACGTGAAAGCGGGGGGGGGGGGGGGGGGGGGGGAAGAGATCAAACCTTTAGGTACGCTTGAACCTCAGCCAAAACGTGAGAGCGGGGGGGGGGGCGGGGGGGGGGGGGGGGGGGGGGGGGGGGGGGGGGGGGGGGGGAGGGGGGATCGACCCTTGCAGTCCGCTTGAGCCTCAGCCGAAGCGTGAGAGTGGGGGGTGGGGGGTGGGCAAGAGAGCAGCACTATTGGTGCGCGAGCGACTCAGCCCAAACGTGAGAGCGGGGAGGGGGGGGGGGGGGGGGGAGAATTTTCACTACAAAATATTCCATTCTGACGCATTCTGATAGTCATCATTATCACTTTCAGGCAGCACATTTGTCACTGATAAAAATATTTTTTTAATTTTTTTTTCTGTTGAGGGTGGGGGGTGGTTTCCGGAACCATCCCCCCACCCCCACCCCCCTCGTCCGCCCCTGCCCTCGCCTGTGACTGTGTCAGAGGTAGGAGCAGCCAGCCGTCACTGCAGGGTTGTAGAAATGGAGGTCAGCAACGACAGGCTACGCTGTGTCTTGTTGCTTGAGTCTGCTCCCTCCCCACCCCCCACCCCCCACCCCCCACCCCCACCCCCGTTATTGTTGTTGTTGTAAAGTGCTGTCGTCGTTGTTGCTGTTTCGTCTTTCTTCCAGGGCTGGTGGCTGTCGACAGCCTGGTCTCGAGGAAAGCGCAACTCGCCACCAGCGCTGGGCTGACTGTTGCTCTGTATTACGCGTACTGCGCAACAACATCCGTGTCGTGTCCATGATGTAACCGACAGTGAGCTGTGTACGTGCGTGCGTATGCGTGTTTGCTTGTACATGCGTGTCATGTGTGCGTGCGTGCGTGTGTTCGTGCGTATGCGTGTTTGCTTGTACATGCGTGGCATGAGTGTGTGCGTGCGTGCGTGTGTACGTGCGTATACGTGTTTGATTGTACATGCGTGCCATGTATGTGTGCGTGCGTGCGTGTGCACATGCGTATGCTTGTACATGCGTGTCATGTATGTGTGCGTGTGTACATGCGTATGCTTGTACATGCGTGTCATGTATGTGTGCGTGCGTGCGTGCGTGTGTACATGCGTATGCTTGTACATGCGTGTCATGTATGTGTGCGTGCGTGCGTGCGTGTGTACATGCGTATGCTTCTACATGCATGTCATGTATGTGTGCGTGTATGTTCGCGGCTGCTTGCATGTATGCATATGCTGAAAAGCTAGGGTTGGGTCTTCCAGTACTCTTTACTACCAACTGATCCCAAACCTCAGTCCAAGGCCACGCAGAAAACAGGGCCAGGGCAGGTGCCCCGTGCTCCTTGGACATTCTCCACAGCCAGGGACACAGCCAGGGACACAGCCTGGGACACAGCCTGGGACACAGCCTGGGACACAGACGGGGACACAGACGGGGACACGGCCAGAGACACAGACACGGACAGGGACACGAACAGGGACACAGACAGGGACTCAGCCTGGGACACATCCAGGGACACAGACGGGGACACAGACGGGGACACAGACAGAGGAGACACGGACAGGGACACGAACAGGGACACAGACAGGGACACAGCCTGGGACACAGACAGGGACACGACCACAGACAGGGACACGAACGGGGACACAGACAGCCACTCAGCCTGGGACACGGCCAGGGACACGGACACAGACAGGGACACAGACAGAGACACAGACAGGGACACAGACAGGGACACAGACAGGGACACAGACAGGGACACAGACAGGGACACAGACAGGGACACAGACAGGGACACAGACAGGGACACAGACAGGGACACAGACAGGGACACAGACAGGGACACAGACAGGGACACAGACAGGGACACAGACAGGGACACGGACAGGGACACGGACAGGGACACAGACAGGGACACAGACAGGGACACGGACAGGGACACAGACAGGGACACAGACAGGGACACAGACAGGGACACGGACAGGGACACAGACAGGGACACAGACAGGGACACAGACAGGGACACAGACAGGGACACAGACAGGGACACAGACAGGGACACACCCCGGGCAAGGCCGCAGCAGCCGAGGGACAGCTAGGTGGCCTCCAGGCAGGACTGGGTAGGGCGGCGTCTGGACAGCTAGGTGGCCTCCAGGCAGGACTGGGTAGGGCGGCGTCTGGACAGCTAGGTGGCCTCCAGGCAGGACTGGGTAGGGCGGCGTCTGGACAGCTAGGTGGCCTCCAGGCAGGACTGGGTAGGGCGGCGTCTGGACAGCTAGGTGGCCTCCAGGCAGGACTGGGTAGGGCGGCGTCTGGACAGCTCTGGGGCGTGGAGGATTCAAGCAGTCGTTGACGACGTCTCGGAAAAGCTTCTAGGGACAGGCCACTCTAGTGGACTCGACCCAGGAGAGGGGCGTGGGAAAGGAAGGAAGGAAGGAAGAAGTTTTACGGACTATCAGCCTTTGTAGACTATATAAGGCCACTGAGCATGAACATCGCTAGAATAAATCAAAGTAAGCGCTAATCAAGTCACGATGTCCCTATTTATTCGCCTCTTACAAATCGCGTAGGGAGACGCGGTGGGTCTATTCTGACCCCCAACCCACAGGGTGTCTATTCTGACCCCCAGCCCACAGGGTGAGGGTGTGGGGAAGACAGCCAAGCCGGCGGGCCACACAGGCTGGCGGGCCACAGTAGGCTATCTGACTAGCAACCAATCTTGGTCGGTTACGTCGCAGTGAATTTGCAGTCATTCACACACAGAATGACAAAAGAATCTGAAGATTAGAAAAATTAAAAAACTCGTAAAACGCAGCCAATCAGATGTGGTGGCCCGCCAGCCTGTGTGGCCCGCCAGCCTGTGTGGCCCGCCAGCCTGTGTGGTCCGCCAGCTTGTGTGGCCCGCCAGCCTGTGTGGCCCGCCAGCTTGTGTGGCCCGCCAGCCTGTGTGGCCCGCCAGCCTGTGTGGCCCGCCAGCTTGTGTGACCCGCCAGCTTGTGTGGCCCGCCAGCCTGTGTGGCCCGCCAGCCTGTGTGGCCCGCCAGCTTGTGTGACCCGCCAGCTTGTGTGGCCCGCCAGCCTGTGTGGCCCGCCAGCCTGTGTGGCCCGCCAGCTTGTGTGGCCCGCCAGCTTGTGTGGCCCGCCAGCTTGTGTGGCCCGCCAGCCTGTGTGGCCCGCCAGCTTGTGTGGCCCGCCAGCTTTGGCTGTCTTTCTCACACCCCTCTCCTCGGACGAGTCCACTAGTGTGGCCCGTCCCTGGAAGCCTTTCCGACGTCTCACGCTCTGAAGCCACCCTGGAAGCCGGTGCTGTTCTGGGAGGGTTCCTGCAGAGAAGGGCGACTTTGCTTCCTTGCCAGGGAGTGAGGAATGTGCGCGGTGAGTGCTCAAGGAGGAATCTCCCTCGAAATGGAACTCAAATGTACGAGCACTGTGCAGTGGTAGTTGATTTGTGTCTCATTGAATGCGCGTGGACTTAAATGGCGGTTTTTGTTGTTGATGAAACGGTTTTCAAATGTGCGGAAAACACTCTGGTAGCACGCAAAGATTACAGAAAAGGGGCGATTTTATTGGCTTCTGGTGCAAAGGACCCCCCCCCCCCCCCCCTCCCCCCTATGCCGGTGACTATACACACTGCATGCACAGACGAGAGTGTTCCTTTATCAATGACGCCTCACACTGCACGGATTCATTTGCAAGTAAGGCAAAAACCACTAGGAGTGACGTCACGCTCTCTAGACCCTGGTTTTTGCACGCAAAAAGACAGTCTTCCTGAAGACGTCACACAAAACCATTACACATTTTCTCAGTGGATTTGAAACTCGAAACACCAATATCGATACATGCTGTGATGGGGGAGCTTTCTGAATGGAGTGAAACACCAATATCGATACATGCTGTGATGGGGGAGCTTTCTGAATGGAGTGAAACACCAATATCGATACATGCTGTGATGGGGGAGCTTTCTGAATGGAGTGAAACACCAATATCGATACATGCTGTGATGGGGGAGCTTTCTGAATGGAGTGAAACACAAATATCGATACATGCTGTGATGGGGGAGCTTTTTGAATGGACTGAAACATCAATATCGATACAGGCTGTGATGGGGGAGCTTTCTGAACGGAGTGAAACACCAATATCGATACATGCTGTGATGGGGAGCTTTCTGAATGGAGTGAAACACCAATATCGATACATGCTGTGATGGGGGAGCTTTCTGAATGGAGTGAAACACCAATATCGATACATGCTGTGATGGGGGAGCTTTCTGAATGGAGTGAAACACCAATATCGATACACGCTGTGATGGGGGAGCTTTCTGAATGGAGTGAAACACCAATATCGATACATGCTGTGATGGGGGAGCTTTCTGAATGGAGTGAAACACCAATATCGATACATGCTGTGATGGGGGAGCTTTCTGAATGGAGTGAAACACCAATATCGATACATGCTGTGATGGGGGAGCTTTCTGAATGGAGTGAAACACAAATATCGATACATGCTGTGATGGGGGAGCTTTCTGAATGGAGTGAAACACCAATATCGATACATGCTGTGATGGGGGAGCTTTCTGAATGGAGTGAAACACAAATATCGATACATGCTGTGATGGGGGAGCTTTCTGAACGGAGTGAAACACCAATATCGATACATGCTGTGATGGGGGAGCTTTCTGAATGGAGTGAAACATCACAAATGCTAACGGACCAAACAAAAATGGGTGTGGACCATGCCGTATCTCGATTGGAAGCAAGGGTCACTAGAATTCTCAGGCAGGCTATGTCCAGGAGGAATGACAGTTTGTCCACGCAGAATTCAGAAGAGATCCTTAACCAATCACAGCGTTGGAGGGGGTCTTGATTCACGATATCATAGTAAACGACCAATCAAATGTTCACATAGCCATCTACTCTCCCATTGAACAATAACTGAGTTATCTTATTAGTCCGTTCCCTGGAAAGTTCACTGCAGATTGGTCAATGGCAGAGCGTGAATCGAGATGAATAATATATCCTCCCAAACGTTCCACTAAGTTCATTTCTGTATTGGAAGGAAAACAAGGTTCACTGTTCGTTTTCCCTTCCAAAACTCCATTCACCATACAAATCCCAACATCAACACTGGCTTGGCAGCAATATCAAAATACGCTATGGCTTGGCAGATAATTCCCAACCCACTATATGATATAACCACAACCAAGAGCAAATGGAAAATATGCGTTTCGTAACATACCTTCCCCCCTATACGAGAAAAATTTTATAGCATGAAATTTTTCACGATAGGTTCATCAACATGAACTAAACACAAGCATAAGTGGAGACATTTCACCATATTCCTTAAGTAAATCATGAACAGGTCACAAAGCTTCCATACCTGTAATAAATCCAAACTCAAAAGGGGTTAATGTGAAAAAGTTCCACTCAAAACTCTACAACTCCAACAGGATGTTATTAAGTCACACAATAACCAAACCATTGTGTGAGAATAACACCAAAATTCAACACAACATTACACCTAATATCCTCTCCAACAACAGCAGCAGGGAAGCTCCCAGGTTACGTAATCTATTTCATTACTAGGTCAATCGGTACAGAGACAGGTAGTGAGAACTTCCTGACCCTCTCTCAAACTATTCCTGATATCTCCGTCAACCCGACAGCCTCCTAGGGGTGATGCTTCCCTCTTAATAGTCTCAGTCACCCTCACCCTTTCTTTCTTAGGAAGAGGAAATTTATCAACAGACTAAGATACTCTTGAAGCATAAGGTACAACTTCTCCCTCTTGTGGGAAAGTTCCAAAGCTTCACAAATCTAGGAAATTGCATTCATTTTCAGTCACTTTCATCATTTCCTCTCTGGGGGAGAAAACCTATGAACAATAACAATAACAAGAAACCTTTACTAGGCTTCTAACAACATCATACGAACTCCCGTCGTTAATGTACAAACTGTCAAATAGTTTCTTCTTCAAACTTCTCTGACTTCTCAACAACTCACTCCAACCTGGATAGGGCATCAGCCACAACGTTGGCTTTGCCGGGCACGTGGGCCACTACTATAGGAAACTCTTGTAGAATCAGGCTCCATCTAAGTAGCCTTTGATTTTTGTTTTTGAGAGTTTTAAGGAATACTAACGGATTATGATCCGTATAGACTTTGACTTCATGTGCCGAATGCCTCAAATACACTTCGAAATGGCCCAAGGCAGTTAGAAGACTCAAGGCTTCTTTCTCTACCGTAGAATAACCTCTCTGATGAGATAGGAATTTCTTTGAGAAATACGCTACCGGATGCTCAAGACCATCATCATCTAACTGTACCAACACAGCACATTATTAAAAATTTTATTTTAATTTTATTCAATAGAGTAGCCATCGACCTTATCGGTGAGATAAAACCAGCCAGTGAAGAGGGACACCGATGGATACTGACACTGATTGATTACGCCACACGATACCCAGAAGCTGTACCTTTGAAGAAGATTGACA
Organism: Theodoxus fluviatilis; assembly: GCA_034096865.1. Lineage (NCBI taxonomy): Eukaryota > Metazoa > Mollusca > Gastropoda > Cycloneritida > Neritidae > Theodoxus > Theodoxus fluviatilis. Next base: position 2,994 of record JAWQFJ010023838.1, on the reverse strand, counting down.
CAGAGACAGTCGCTGAAGCCCTAGTTGACATCTTCAGCCGGATCGGAGTGCCGGAGGAAATCCTTACCGACCTGGGGGTGCAATTTGTTTCGCATTGCATGGAGGAAGTCAACCGTCTCCGGAGCATCAAGCATCTGATGACGACTCCATATCATCCAATGTGCAACGGTTTGGTGGAAAAGTTTAATGGGACATTGAAGGCCTCTCTGAAGAAGATCTGCAGCGACGAACCCAGACAGTGGCATCGGTTCATCGACACCTTACTTTTCTCCTATCGGGAGGTACCGCAGGAGTCCACAGGCTTCTACCCGTTCGAATTGTTGTATGGGAGGACTGTAAGGGGACCAATCCACATCCTGAAAGAGTTGTGGACAAAAGAGATTGAAACTCTTGAGGTGAAAACCAGTTACCAGTACGTGGTGGATCTTAGAGAAAAGTTGGAGAACACTCTACAGATCGCCCAAGAGAACCTGGAGAAAGCTCAAACCAGCGGAAAGCACTACTATGACAGGAACGCTGTGGTGCGAAAGTTTCGACCAGGAAACAAAGTGTTGGTCCTCTTGCCCACTGACCACAACAAGCTACTTATGCAGTGGAAAGGTCCTTACACCGTGGAAAGTGTGGTCGGACTCAATGACTATCGAGTAAAGGTGGGACAGAAGTCGAAGGTCTACCACGCCAATCTTTTGAAGCTATATGTGGAGAGGACACCGGACCCAGAAGAAGTCATCGGAGGAGCCGTCGTGTCTGAGGACGACTATACCTTCGAAGACGAAGATGTCCTTGACCTGGGAGATGTTGGCCACAAAGAAGGTGTGCGTGATGTCAAATTGGGGGAACAACTGTCAGCCAGTCAACGTGCCGAGCTTAGCGAGCTCGTCGGCGAGTTCGAGCATAGGTTTCGAGTCGCGCCAGGGTCTACTTCCCTGATCGAACATGAAGTGAACCTCACTTCATCAGTTCCGGTACGCTCGCGTCCGTACCCAATACCCTACCAAGCGCGCGAGTCGCTGAAAAAGGACATCAACGAAATGTTGGAGATGGGAGTCATCAGGGAGTCCACATCTCCCTATGCATCACCTGTAGTGGTTGTGAAGAAGCCTGATGGTAGCAACCGCGTGTGCATCGACTACAGGAAGCTCAACAAGATCACTGTGTTTGATCCCGAGCCCATGCCCACAGCTGAAGATTTGTTCCGACGTCTAGCGGGGAGCAAGTTCTTCTCAAAAGTCGATTTGAGCAAGGGGTATTGGCAAGTGCCCATCAGAGCCGAGGACATACCCAAGACGGCATTCGTAACGCCAGATGCGACTTATGAGTGTCTCAAAATGCCTTTCGGAATGGTGAACAGTGGAGCAACCCTAAAACGAGGCCTCAGGAAGATGCTAGCAGGCATGGACAACGTGATCTGCTACTGGGATGACCTCCTAATACATACAAAGACATGGGAAGAACACATGAAGACTTTGAGAGAGCTGTTCACCCGCCTCACAAAAGCAGACCTGACTGTGAGAGCCAGCAAGTGCATCCTGGGGACTGACAATGTTGACTTCATTGGCCATTCCCTCAAGAACGGTCAGAAGGGGCTCTTGGAAGCAAACATCACCAAGATCCAGAATGCTCCACGTCCCACTACCAAGAAGAAGGTCAGATCTTTCATGGGTCTAGCTGGTTACTACAGGGAGTACATACCCAACTTTGCTGCCATCACAGCTCCACTCACTGATCTGCTGAAGAAGGGATGTCCGAACCAAGTACACTGGGGACCAGCCCAAGAGAAAGCCTACCAGGCAGTCCGCGACCTTCTGACGAAAGAACCAGTTCTGCAACTTCCAGATATAGCCAAGCTGTTCGTCTTGAGAACTGACGCATCCGACGAAGGGGTTGGCGCCGTTCTTATGCAAGAGCGGGAAGGAAAGCTGTTTCCTGTCAGCTATGCCAGCAAGAAATTAACCAGCGCAGAGAAGAGGTACTCAACCATCGAGAAGGAATGCCTGGGCATCATCTGGGGAATCCGCAAGTTTGAGGCTTACTTGCAAGGTGTCAAGTTCGTGCTGCAGACGGACCATCGACCATTGACATTCATGAACTCTGCCAAGTTCACTAACAGTCGTGTCATGAGATGGGCGATGTACTTGCAAAACTTTGACATGCGGGTGGAATCTGTCAAAGGACTGGACAACATTGGGGCTGATTATCTCAGCAGAACTGCCGAGTAGAAGCCCTGAAACTATGTGTAAATATGAGTTTACAAGTATTTTTGTTAGAAGAAATGTCCAGGGAAATTTCTTCTTAAGTGGGGGGTGATGTTGTGAACAACAGTCATCGTTTGAGTTTAGATCTGGGTTTAGTATGATTGAGGGGAGGTATCGGTGAATATTGTTTTCTGGTTATTTGTTGGAAGTTCCTTTATGGAGAGTTGGAGATTGATTTTGCCACTTTTTATCTGTGCGTGGACCTCGGTGGATTCTTCGAGAGGCGTGACGTATACACTAGAAGATGACGTAAGGAGGTGATGACGAGATAAGAAAGAGAGAGAGAGAGACGAGAAATATCTGGTGCGGTGAGCCGTTGGGGGTGAGGAGGGGCTGAGGCCTATCGTCTCCTACAGCTGACCTTCTCACGGACTTTGGCAGCACAGTTCGCGTTGTCTGATGCAGGTGTGCTCAAGTGCTACAGTGAGTACCACCCCGCATGTTATTGGCATTCTGTTGGAAGATGATAGCAAAAATACAGGCTCGGTCGAACCACATTCAAGATGGCGATATGGCTCAGCTTAATGGAAACGTTTAGCGAGGAATTGCCTTTGAAAATGAATGGACAGACTTTTGAGCGTTAGAGCTTTGAACTTCGGGCTGTGTATCAAGAGCTGAGAGAGTTTCAGAGGTCCATGTTGTTTGAGTATATGATTCTACGTTCCGTTGTGGGGAAAATAAAGTCACTGCGTTATCCTCTACTACGCAAACTTGTCGTTTCTGCGATCGACTGTAAGCG
>JAWQFJ010023837.1:55000-60000 GCA_034096865.1 Theodoxus fluviatilis | reverse complement strand
TTTCCTCAAAGACCGCTATCGATTATATTCTGTCTTTCCATTCTGCTGCCTCCATGTCCCTAGTGGGTTGAGAAGGGGAAAAAACGCACTCGCTTCCCGACGTATTTCGTAAAAAGGCAAAAACCTAGGGAAATCTTGCTTTGACTTCGTCTTCTTCTATTCTGTTGTGGTGATCTTGTGATCAGTGGCTTTGCATAAGCCACAAGGGCTGATAGGCCGTAAAACTCCGTCCACTCATATATCCACGCAGTCTGTATTGTATCAAAGAACGTAAGTTACACAAAGAAGGCGCATCCGAGGCTTTCCCTATACGAAAAGTGATGACGCTTGAAAAGCAGCGCCCTCAAGCGGCTGTGGTGTAGAACAGATCAAGGGAGGTAACCAGACCACAGTGCAACATGTAAATACAGACGATGTTGCGCGAATGTATCGGCCTGTTTCTCATTAATCCCGAGCACATTTGTCAACAAAAGTACCATGTGATTTGTAGCAAAATGACTTCCTGCAGTAAAGATGGTATTTATGCAACTTTTTTCCCGTCCACATTGTGATATAGAGCTTACAATTGACACGGAATTGGTGAATGAAAACAGTCAAATTCTACTGTTTGTTTTCTTTTTTTAAAATTCACACAACCATCAGACCTTTTGATGATATTCAAGTTTGTGCTGTTGGTGACTGAATCGTAAAACCAGACTATTGCAGCATGCCAGAATGCTACCTTTTGTTCAGAAATCAATTTCCTCCATTGAATAGTGATTAGTGAGCTAAAGAGCGTTGGTTGTCGATTGAATAAAAGGGAACTTATGAAATTTTTACACTGCTTTGCATATTCATAATTATTGTCAAATTTATCGTTCCTTTGGTTTGTTGTTCTTTGCTCGGACTGTCCTGTGTTTAGCAATCGCTCTGATAATTCGGTCACCAGGTCACGTGACGCCAGTCGATTTAGAGCTCGACACGAGAGACTATTCGAGCAGCTTCGTTCACGAAAGATCTGGAAATCTAGGGTTAGGTATAAAGAGAGCGACAAAGCGAGAGAGAGACAGACACGACTGACACGAGTCAGACACGAGCAGCAGATGCGACAGAGTTAAGGTGAGAGCTTAACTTTGTACGAAGCGAGTCCTCTGCAACACTGTGCGTAGAGTGGAGCGAGTACGACGACGATTACTGATTTTTACCACTGTGTGGCGATCAGTGCGTAAATAAAGTTTATCGAAAACGACCACCAATGTTTGTCACTTCGACTTCCCAGCGCAAGCCAGGAGAACCCCCGCACAACAAGAGTAGAGTGCAACATTGTCTTATAGTCTGCCCCACTGACAGTCATCACACACACACACGTAAATCCGCCGTAGACCCGAGTCTCAACTGTACAGTGTCCTATCAACTGTAAAGCTTCACTTTACGCTGGCAATCCTTGATTCTGCTGTACAAACCACCACTACTGTTAACACAGTAACTATGCCTGGTAAGGTGAAGGGTTCTTGTAAGCAATTTTACTGTAAAATACAATTAAAAAACTCAGCAGTACTCTATATGTTTACTGCAGCACCACCACAGCCGCTTGGGGGCGCTAACGTCACTCGTTTCGCGCAGACGCGCGTTATAATCGTTCTTTGTGTACTTACGTTCTTTGATTGTATCTACTGCATCTGCCGCTTTCTTGAAGTCTATCTCTACTGCCATTACTGTCTCTGTTCATTCTACTGTCTCCATTGTATCTACTGCATGTGCCGCCTTCTTAAAGTCTACTATCTCTACTGCCATTACTGTCTCTGTTCATTCTACTGTCTTCATTGTTCCTACTGCATCTACCGCCTTCTTAAAGTCTACCATCTCTACTGCCAACAATGTCTCTGTTCATTCTACTGTCTACATTGCTTCTACTGCATCTACCGCCTTCTTAAAGTCTACCATCTCTACTGCCATTACTGTCTCTGTTCATTCTACTGTCTCCATTGTATCTACTGCATGTGCCGCCTTCTTAAAGTCCACTATCTCTACTGCCATTACTGTCTCTGTCCATATTACTGTCTCTGTTCATTCTACTGTCTCCATTGCTTCTACTGCATCTGCCGCCTTCTTGAAGTCCACTATCTCTACTGCCATTACTGCCTCTGTCCATATTACTGTCTCTTCCATTCTACTGTCTCCATTGCTTCTACTGCATCTACCGCCTTCTTAAAGTCTACCATCTCTACTGCCATTACTGTCTCTGTCCATTTTACTGTCTACATTGCTTCTACTGCATCTGCCGCCTTCTTAAAGTCTACCATCTCTACTGCCATTACTGTCTCTGTCAATATTACTGTCTTCATTGTTCCTACTGCATCTACCGCCTTCTTAAAGTCTACCATCTCTACTGCCATTACTGTCTCTGTCAATATTACTGTCTTCATTGTTCCTACTGCATCTACCGCCTTCTTAAAGTCTACTATCTCTACTGCCATTACTGTCTCTGTCCATTCTACTGTCTTCATTGTTCCTACTGCATCTACCGCCTTCTTGAAGTCCACTATCTCTACTGCCATTACTGTCTCTGTCCATTCTACTGTCTTCATTGTTCCTACTGCATCTACCGCCTTCTTAAAGTCTACCATCTCTACTGCCATTACTGTCTCTGTTCATTCTACTGTCTCCATTGTATCTACTGCATGTGCCGCCTTCTTAAAGTCTACCATCTCTACTGCCATTACTGTCTCTGTTCATTCAACTGTTTCCATTGTATCTACTGCATGTGCCGCCTTCTTAAAGTCTACCATCTCTACTGCCATTACTGTATCTGTCCATTCTACTGTCTTCATTGTTCCTACTGCATCTACCGCCTTCTTAAAGTCTACTATCTCTACTGCCATTACTGTCTCTGTCCATTCTACTGTCTCTATTGTATCTACTGCATCTACCGCCTTCTTAAAGTCTACTATCTCTACTGACAATACCGTGGATACTCCCTCTTTCCTTTCCATTGCCTCCAATGTCTACACTGCTTATCTTGTCTATTTGAGTGGTGCGACCTCTGTTGCTTATTCCCATGAGGAAAACCAGGCAAGGCCTGGCGAGACTTGGAACTGCGCCAGGGATTTTTCGGCGGTAATCTCATAGCATGCTGCATGCCATTGATTCCCACACCTCCAGTCCGACACTTCACCCGACCCCAAACCTGAAACTTTTCCCAGATCATGCATTTGCAGGCAGAAGCCCCTTTCAGGCTGGCGAGACTGTCAAATACATTTTGGGCTAGATCGACTTTCCGGCCCGTCCACGGCCGGGCCAGCCTAGGCCATTATGAATCAGCCGACAACTTTCAGATGAGTCCCTCAGAGTCACATTTGCAAATGGCAACCTGGAACGGATACTAGGAATATGCATTGAAACGAACCGTCAACTCCATCTGCATAAACGGAGGAAGAGCGACTAATCTTCACAGTAGGAGAAATTTCAGCGCCAATAGCTAGGAAAATGAGACAAAAGCGAGTGAGTGACAGGGAGATGGAAGCCCTGGCATGCAAATGACAACGTCTCTCTCCAACCTCCGCCACATGGAGATGGAACTGGAAGGGTATTTTCACACCTCATACGATTAGTACCTGACGTCTTGTTCTCCACTGCGACCCTGTGTCCCCCTCTGTGGGCCGGAGATGAGCGTAGACCCACCACGTCTCCCCACGCGATTCGCAAGGGGCGAATGACTGGGGAACGAGTGACCAGAATTACTCTTAACTTAGCCAGCTCTAATCATTTATTGGTCAATGACCCTACATTGTCTACAAAGGCTGATAGGCCGTAACTCTCTCTATTCTTCATCATCACCAGCAGCAGCAGCAGCAGCATGCCTAAAAGACAGCACTGTTCTTAGATTTTTACTTGTCTGTTGGTGACACATATATTATAGTTTAAGACCCGCGGACAGTCTCTCTCCACCTCCTTCTGGAAACTGGCTGCATTATGGTCTCTCTATCTCTCTCTCTCTCTCTCTCTCTCTCTCTCTCTCTCTCTCTTTTCTTCTCTTTCTCTCCCTCTCCCTCCCCCCCTCTCTCTCTTTCTCTCTCTCTCTCTCTCTCTCTCTCTCTCTCTCTCTCTCTCTCTCTCTCCGTGTCGTGGTGTGTGTGTGTGTGTGTGTGTGTGGTGTGTATGGTGTGTGTGTGTGTGTGTCTGTGTTGTGTGTATGGTGTGTATGTGTTTATATGTTGTGTGAATGTCACCATCGACGACGAAGTGAACGTCAGAATTGCCAGAGCAAGCTCTTCCTTTGGCAGACTATACCCAAATGTGTGGGGCAGGAGAGGCATCACCACCCAGACCAAGCTGAAAGTATACAGGGCAGTGGTGCTCCCTACGCTGCTCTGTGCATGCGAGACATGGACAGTGTATCAACATCATGCCAAGAAGCTGAATCGTTTCCACACAACAAGCCTCAGAAACATCCTCGGCATAAAGTGGCAGGACAAAGTCCCAGATACAGAGGTACTGGCCAGAGCAGGACTCCCCAGGATCTTCACCTTCCTGATGCAGTCCCAGCTTCGCTGGGCAGGGCGCGTAGCACGCATGCCAGATGAGAGGCTGCCCAAACGACTCCTCTACGGTGAGCTGCAGCATGGCCAGCGGTCCCACGGTGGGCAGAAGAAACGGTTAAAAGATACTCTGGAAGCCTCACTGAAAGCGTTTGCCATCAACCCAGACACGTGGGAACACTCCGCAGTGAATAGAGCCACCTGGCGCTCCTCCATCTACAAAGGCGCTAAAACATGTGAAGCCAACAGGACCATTGCCGCAGAAAAGAAGCGACAAGCCCGAAAGGCCCGTTCTATCAACCCTCCTGGAGATGTCCCACTCGTTCCGTGTCCATTTTGTCCCAGAACCTTCCGTGCCAGGATCGGCCTCATCAGCCATCTGCGCACGCACAGACAGAGCCAGTCCCAGAAACCCCCAGATGACTAGAGTGGTCCTCGTCGACTCGACGGCCGAACAACAACAACATATGTTGTGAGTGTGTG
>JAWQFJ010023837.1:47500-50000 GCA_034096865.1 Theodoxus fluviatilis | reverse complement strand
TCGTCTCCGCAGAGTGGAGGGGAAATTCGTGTTGGCAGCGGAAACGCTGTCCAGGGTTGTTGTAATGAAATGATGGCGGAAATGCCGTCATTGCGCATGTCTGGAAACACGACCTCCCAGCCTTGACGGCAAAATGGCGGCAGCGGGAACTTCCGGTGATCTCCATACCCGCGTATGCGTCTAGGCATGCCCTATGACGTCTGGGCGTGGAGTGGCGTTTGGCCGAGGCATTAACCCTGAGTGGGAACAGGCAGGAAGAGGAGGAGTGAGCAAGAATCAGCCATCGCCCACACGGCCACCGACGGACATGCACAGGCTCATGGCCCGAGCAAGGAAAGCTCGGTGCTGTCCCCTACCCTGTGTCAAGAAGGATGGAAAGATGGAGTTTAAAGGCCTGGCAGCCTTTGTAGGCTATGTAAGGCCATTATTGATCACGATACATTGGAGCTGGTTAGAATAAGATAAAGTCAAATCACGGTTTCCCTAGTTATTCGCCTCTTACGAAACGCGAAGGGAGACGCGGTGGGTCTATTCTGACCCCCAACCCGCAGGGGGTCTATTCTGACCCCAACTCACGGGGACTTGTCCAGAAGGAAGAAAGCATCGCTCGGGATGTAAGAGAATGAACGTGAAGATACAATTAAGTGAAAGCAATCTCAATCAGTAGCGTTCACACCTCAGTCAGTCGAGCAGTCAGTCGATCAGTCAGCCAGCCAGCAAGTCAGTCAGTCGGTCAAACACTCACTCATTCCACACACTTAATTCACTCGCTCGCTCAGCTTACCTCATTCGCTCGCTCGCTCATCACTCACCCTCTCACTCACTCACTCGCTCACACACTCGCTCGCTCGCTCACCCACCTCACCTGCTCACCTCCTTTATTGATTTGTCACTAAAGCAGTCACACGTACAGTCACTCAGTCAGTCAGTGATTCACTCGCTTACCCAGTCACTTAGCAAGTTACTCAACCACGCAATTATTCAGTCAGTCCGTTACTCAGTTCCTTAGTCACTGTCAGTCACTTTGAGGTCTTTTGCTTCCCTTTGTTTTGCCTTCCACATCATTACCTCGCTAAAAAGTAGCCTCAGCACTGGTTTGACATCTTCTCCTCGAATGGAAATCTACAGAACCGCACTCTTCCTTCACTTGTCTACATACCTGGAGCAACTCACACACACCCAACACTGCTTACCTCTTGCACCGTCATATGATCACGCAGATGTTTTCCCCCATGGAATTGAGCCTTCTCGCTTTAATGGCGATCTCAATGTTTTTCCGACCAATCAAATCGTTGCTAGGGTTCCCGGATGAGAAAAGGGCGGCCACACAGTGGTAAGGATTCAACCTTGACCTTGGGATGAAGGTCATCTGCATAGTTTAACCATAGCGATGCGTGCCTGTCATAACGCTACCATGTGAGAATGCTGCACTCGTGGGAAGCACTGGTCTCGCTTTGAGTCGGGTGATGAATGTTTCAAAGAAATGGTTGCACATCTTAGCTTTCTGTTTCTCATCTGGATATGTCAACTATCTCCCTTTTATCTTCGAGTCTCTTTGCCTGCATGCCTGCCTGCCTGCCTGCCTGCCTGTCTGTCTGTCTGTCTGTCTGTCTGTCTGTCTGTCTGTCTGTCTGTCTGTCTGTCTGTCTGTCTGTCTGTCTGTCTGTCTGTCTGTCTGTCTGTCTGTCTGTCTGTCTGTCTGTCTGTCTGTCTGTCTGTCTGTCTGTCTGTCTGTCCGACTGGAGAGAAAATCAACCCCCACGCTCTCATCAACGCAGCATCGTTATAGTGATAAGAGCCCCAGTCTCTTTCGTGATAAACCTCCATTTCCTCCGTAGGTTCAGTTCGAGCAAACAACTCGCCGTCTTCCAAAATATCGTTCCCGCTTTTGAAGTTGAAGACGACGACCCGCACTGGCAGGCGAGGATCTTACTAACCTGAACTCGGGTGCGGCAAGAACAAAGCAAAACGAACCGCTCTCGTTCCCCGAGACGTAATGGCGAAAACGAGTCTCAAAGAGAAGTCAGGAATCAAGGAGTTGTCGGTCCCAATGAGAAGCAAAGAAATATTGACTAAACCCTATTTCGTCTGCTCCAGATCTCTGACTGAGCGAGGTTTCCGATCCCAGGATCTGTGATTGACGGGAATCCAGTTTGCACAGCCGGAACGACATAAAATGTTTGCAGCCTCATGTCGTGGCAGTCCGAACTGATGACGGAAGCATCGCGATGTCCCTGTCTTCATTATTCAATCAATGGCCATCTTTTCCCAATCGGCAGTTACAACGCGGGGAATCAGAACGACATTTCCTCCGCGGAAAACAAAGAGTTCTAAGAGACACACAGATGTGTCACGATAATTCGTGGTTAGAACGGCTACATTTCTTCTGAGAGCTTCCTGGGCAGTAGATTGGGCAGCGATCCCCTAAAAATGCCAGAATTCATGGGTTGTTTTTACAAATTCATCGATATGCACGACTGCCAGTTTGTTATCCATAGGA
>JAWQFJ010023837.1:35000-42500 GCA_034096865.1 Theodoxus fluviatilis | reverse complement strand
CTCTGTCTTTGCTGAAAAGCAGCAGGCTTGCTGAACTCTGGCTCTAAAATGAAAGTGTTACATATTTGAATTCATACCTACATGCCTGGATTAACCAGAACTCAGGCGTCGTGTTGTGTAACCTGAGGCGTGTTCAGGAGGGCGAGGATCGCGGTCTGTACGCGTGCACTCGCCAAGCTTCCCTCCTGAACAGCGGCTTGTTCAGGAGGCGCAGCGCTGCAAAGCGCCGAATCACATGCAGCGCTTTGCAGCGCTACGCGTCCTGAACAAGCCGTTTCACGGCGCAAGCGCTGCTCAGCTCGCGCGAACTCACTGAGTACTCGTCGCCTTCTGAACACGCCTCTGGGGACCGTTCAGGAAGACGAGCGCTCGCGAGCGCTCAATGGTCTCGCCTTATGAAAAGACAGCATTTGCGGGTGTAGAGAATGCTGCTCAAAGTTTCTACTCCCACTGCTGCTACAAAAACCGCCATTTCCACTATCATTTCTAAATTAGCAGAATCAAATATGACTCTTCAAGAGGCGAGCACACCCCTGGCTCGCGAGCGGTCAACCTCCTGAACTGACCTCAGTGGTCTTGTTTGTAATCATTATCCTGCTGGTCTGCTGTCAGTCCATCCACCACGTTATGCTTATTTAGCTTTGATGTGTGTACTGTCAACGTTTGTGTTCACACGTCTGTCTGTCCCTCTGCCTGACATACCGATATATAGGACATTCTCATTAACGTACCCTGCAGGAGTTATCCTCGGCGCTCTCTGTCGAAAAACAACGCGTTAGGTAGAACCACCTAGTTCCGGTCGATTCTCGAAGCGTCTGCAATGAATACTAGATCTTTGCTAGATCGCTCAAAGTACATGTGGGGGTGGAAAACAATACTGTCATGTAAAGCTCGTATAAGTAGCAGCAGATAACTGTTTAGTTCTGGCTTGAATTGACAAATTCGTATCCCTGGTCTGGCGAGGACCGAAAATTCACTATCGAGTGGATGAGTGATCAACTTGCCCGCATGGCGTAATGTATAGGCCTAACTTGTAAGATCGGGTCGATGATGACAAGAAAATGGCATTAAAAGACACAAAAAGTTTCATTACAACTAAAATCACCGATTATAATAATAACTGACCATTTTTACACTTACAGCTAGTACTCAAACTTTACAACGCAAACAAAACACACCTGCGGGGAGTGTCGTGGTCTCGCATCAAAACTCAATGCACGAGTGATCGTTTCACTATCTGATCCGACATGGTATCCCAGCAAACAAGCAACTACTGCAACTTCATGAAGTTATTGAAATCTCAAAGTGTGATGTCAGACATCGATTGACCGAATGAGTTCGACTGCAGCTGCCGGTTGCATTCTCGAATATTTCGTCTGCACTGAATACTATAGATCGCTCAAAGTATGTGAGGGTGGAAAACAGTACTGTGTTATTTGCCATAACCATCGTGGCAAAATTATTTATGGAAAAGTTGTCAAGCTACATGGCATTCCAGCAAACAAGCAACTACTGCAACTTCATGAAGTTATTGAAATCTCAAAGTGTGATGTCAGACATCGATTGACCGATCGAGTTCGACGCGCTGCCGAATCAAACGTAAGCGCTGCTCCCAAGCTCGTTTAAGTTGCTTGTGATCGTTTCGGTATCTGATCCGACAATAATTACTAAACATTGATATCAAAAGCACTATTCAAAATTTTTGGCGGGTGGTCTACCCCGCACAACTAAAATCTACGGTTCATATCATCTCCACAAGCCGAACTACGTGAAGTTATACATTACGTCGAGTGCGCGCAAGTTGATCGACTCGATGATAGTGAATTTTCGGTCCTCGCCAGACCAGGGAAACGAAATTGTCAATTCAAGCCAGAACTAAACAGTTATCTGCTGCTACTCATTCGAGCTTTACATGAAACATTATATCACACTAGCTCGATCGTCTGCTGGCGTAGTGACTATGGTTCGATCGCGTTCGTCTGCTAGCCAGCTAAGTACGTACGGTGAGGTTTGTTTACTTATCTTCTGTGGGTTTTATGCAGAAATTGTACGTTAAAACAGTCTAATATGACTATTTTCGATTAGTTTTTAATCTAATTAATCTTTTTGCATGCTTTAATGTCATCCTTTTGCCACGATCTGGCGATCATCCCATGAGCTTCTATTTTTACCAGTCTACCGGAACTAGTGGAAGTAAAGGGACAAAACTCGGGCTGAATTTCCGTTTCAGAAGTGAGAATGTCCTATTCCACTCTTCATCGTGTCACTGACACAACTACAAAACGTACCGAGAGGACACGCACGAAATTAGACTGCAACTCCCACAGCGCCAAACACCTACCCACGTTGTGATCACAGGACTATGCACATACTTCGCATTCTTCGCGCATGCGTGTGGCCTCCTTATTGGCCAGCAGCGACTAAGACGTGCTCTACCGTTTTGCCATCTGTGCAAACACTGTGAAATGAGGAGGCACGGACTGCATTCCAGTAGTAAGCACTGTGAAAACAGAAAACAAGGACTGCTATATTGTGATGTTGTGACGTTTTCTCGAACCTACTGGCACCGTCGCAGGCGTGTTATCAGTCAGCCTTGACCCGCGCGCGACCGAGTTAGGCTAATATTAGCTTGTTGTGACACAGTAGTTCCGTCGCGTCGCAGTTAGGAATGTGGGAGTGTGTTCGACATCGTACTGGTAGTTTCTAGAAATTGTGTAAAGGTATATAAGGAGCGAAAGCGAGTGAGAGAGAGAGAGCAGCAGATACGACAGAGTTAAAGGTGAGAGCTTTGACCCTGTACAGAGCGAGTTTCTGCTGTGTGCTAGCGAGCCTCTGCGGTACTGTAAGCAGAGTGAAGCTGCGACGTAGTGCGACGATTATTGCTGTTGGCTGATTTTCACCACTGTAGTCGATCAGTGTGTGAATAAAGTTCATTGGAAACGATCACCGGAGTCTGTCACTGTGACTTCCTAGCGCAAGCCAGGAGAACCCCCGTACATCAAGATATTGCAGAGAAGAGTGCAACATTGGTTCCACAGACGGGGAACAGTCCAAGCAGTGACAGTCTATGACGGAAATGGACGGCGAGAAGCGCGTAACCCGATCCGCTGCACGTGTAGAGGCGACAGAGCAACCGACGGACGACATCGCAATGATGATGAGACTTCTGCTCGTCCAACAGAGGCAGCAGAGAGAAGCCCAGGAGGAGGAAAAACGAGACAGCGAGCGGAAGGAGGCAGAGGAGAAAGCCTACCGTGAACGGAAGGAGCAAGAAGAAGCAGAGCGTCGCCAGCAAGAAGCTGCAGACCGTGAGAGGGAGAAAGCAGAGGAGAAGGCAGACCGTGAGCGTGAGAAGGCAGAGGAGAAGGCAGACCGCGAGCGTGAGAAGGCAGAGGAGAAGGCAGACCGCGAGCGTGAGAAGGCAGAAGAGGCAGCATACCGTGAACAGAAGGAGGCGGAGGAGAGGGAATATCGCCTGCGTCAGGAAGATTTGCTGCAAACCATCAAAACCGGGACAGAGGGACTGCAGAGGGAAATCGAGGCAGTAAAAGGGGAGGTAGACCGCATTGATGCTAATCTCCAACAGGAAGCAGCGCGCCTCAACTCCCTCGAAGGGAAAGTAACGCGCCTCAACTCCCTCGAAGGGGAAGTAACCCGCCTCGACACCGTCATCTGCAGACTGGAGAGAAAGCTGGAAGAGAAAGAAGAAACAAAAGCAAGCTCCCCTTATCCAGCCAGACTCTATACCCAAGATAACCACCAGGCCTCCAAGCAACTGCGAGCCGAGGCGTCACCATTCTTCTCAAACCAGGAAGAGGCATACCCCCCAGCCGGTCGTCCAGTGCAGCGGCCACAAACGTACGACGGGAAGGCACCGTGGGATGCCTACCACATTCAGTTCGAGGTGACCGCGCAGATCAACGGTTGGGGAGAGCGGGAGAAAGCGAGTTTTCTCATCTCCAGCCTGACGGGACAAGCGCTGACAGTCCTGGAAACCATCCCACCCGAAGGCAGGAATGACTACACTGCCCTCGTTCGGACCCTCCGTGACAGGTTTCAAGATTCCCGAAATGCAGACCAGGCTAAGGCAGCACTCTACACGAGAAAGCGCAAAAAGGGAGAATCACTCATCGAGTTGGCGGCTGACATCGAGAGGCTGGTGAGGCGAGCGCACCCTGCGTTTAACAGGGAGGCAATCGACGATTTGGCTCGGGAGAAGTTTATAGATGCCCTCGTCGACGACGAAGCGAAACGCCAAGTACAGGTGTTGGCTCCCTCTACCTTGGCGGAAGCAGTCAACACCGCTCTCCGTGTCGAGGCTATCGCTCAACGCGAGGAAGCGACCCAGCGAGCATCTCACCCTCATAGGATCAGAGCCATTGGCAGCCAGGAGAAATCGGAGGGTGACGGCGACACTCTCTCTCTGACCCAGTTTCGCCAGCTGATGGCGGAGCTGTTGGAGAAGATGCAAAACCGCTCTTCCCGTCAGGACGGACAGCAAGGGCAGATCAGATGTTATAATTGCGACAAGACAGGCCACATCGCTCGCCGCTGTCCACAGGGAAGGAAGAAGACCACCACAGCCCAGGAAAACTAGGATGCGCCGGGCTTAAGGGGCATAGCCCGGCGTCCCCTGCCTCCACCGCCCCACATCGCATCAGTCATCGATTGAAGGGTGTCCGCGTAGACCCAGGAGGACCGGCGATCGAGGTGCACATCGACGGCAACCGTCATCAGGCACTGATCGACTCAGGAGCGACCATTTCGGTGATAAAGACTGGTCTGTACCCCTTCCAGAGAAGAGAGGAATCAGCGATGGTGCTCACTGACGTCATGCACCGACCGATCCCTGTGCACGGCGTCGTGACAGTGAAGGTGAAGACCGGTGAGCTAGTTGTTTCTCACCCCTTTGTGATCGCCGATGTAGAAGATGACGTCATCCTGGGGATAGACTTTTTGCAGAAGCATCGCTGTGTTATAGACTGGGGACAGTTCCTCCTGCTGATTGATGGGCACCACGTGCAGTTGAAGGGTCTTGGGGGTGAAGGGAATGCTTCACTGCGGCCTTCGGGTGCGTTGAGGCGGATCGCCGCTCAAGAGACGCCTCTGGCAGTCGCACAGAGACAGGATCCGGACCTGCAGCCCATCATCCGCTGGATGGAGGACAGGCCTGTCCGCCCACCCTGGAGGAAGGTCGCCGTTACCAGCCCTGTCACCAAGGCTTACTGGACCCAGTGGGATGCCTTGCAGCTGACGGATGGAGCGCTGTACAGAAAGTGGATAGACGAGAAGGGAGAAACCTGCCGCCTTCTCCCTGTTCTGCCGAGAGCCATGCAGGAGGAAGCGCTGAGACAGGTACACGATGACCCAGCAGCTGGCCACCTCGGAAGGCAGAAGACGTACCGACGCGTCTGTGAGCGGTACTTTTGGATTGGTCGACACAAGTCCGTTCGCAACTTGTGTCGGCGCTGTGCCATCTGTGCCTCACGGACAAGACCCCACAGTCGCCGTAGTGGCTCTAGCAAGACTGACAGTTCTGCAGTGGTCGCCAGGCCATTGGTGGATACCCCCCGTGACGTGCCCCAGGGTGTGGAACCGCTCCAGGGTATGCTGCAGGCAGTGGGAAAGTCCGCAAGGACACACCTGCAGCGGGGCGTGGACGGAAGGAAGACTGGTTACGACCGCAAGGCCTATCACCAGATCACTCCTGATGGCACTGCACCGTGGTACTCCAACCCACGGGCTGAGAAGGGATGCACCACCAGGCTTGCCCGGCCGCAGAGAGGACGTTACGTGAACCGTGCCCGTCTCTGGAAGTACCAGGGAGAACTACCGCCGGACTGGTGGCAGTCGCCACGACGTCACCCTGACCCGACCGACGACGAGCCACAGAGAGAGACACTGTACCAGGACCTTCCTCGGAAGACGAGAGCGTGGATGGAGCGACCCCTGACTACGTACAGACATATACGTGGCGAGAGCGGCGTGTGATGCGGCCCTCTCGCTTCCTGTGAGTTCTTTATTTTCAGTAACAGTGTGGACAGTGGTCTTGCAGACATTGACCCCATGGACTGGGCAGATGCTACCGCAAGGAAGCTTTCGCCCACGTGTCAGGTTTCTGCATCTATGCCACTCATTTCATAATTTTTGGACTACCTGGACTGCAGATTGACTCTTTCCCGGTATTTTGTTGTTGCTGTTGATGATAATGTTGTTGTGTATTTTTGAGGTGTTAGTCTATGGTGTTTTGTAAATTTAGTGATGGAGTCGTATATGTAGTGAGACCGACGAGGTCGTTTCGGTCTTTAGGGGAGGAGCTATGTTGTGACGTTTTCTCGAACCTTCTGGCACCGTCGCAGGCGCAGTTGATTGTTGTGTATCGGTCAGGTCACGGCCTTGACCCGCGCGCGACCGAGTTAGGCTAATATTAGCTTGTTGTGACACAGTAGTTCTGTCGCGTCGCAGTTAGGAATGTGGGAGTGTGTTCGACATCGCACTGGTAGTTTCTAGAAATTGTGTAAAGGTATATAAGGAGCGAAAGCGAGTGAGAGAGAGGAGAGCAGCAGATACGACAGAGTTAAAGGTGAGAGCTTTGACCCTGTACAGAGCGAGTTTCTGCTGTGTGCTAGCGAGCCTCTGCGGTACTGTAAGCAGAGTGAAGCTGCGACGTAGTGCGACGATTATTGCTGTTGGCTGATTTTCACCACTGTAGTCGATCAGTGTGTGAATAAAGTTCGTTGGAAACGATCACCGGAGTCTGTCACTGTGACTTCCTAGCGCAAGCCAGGAGAACCCCCGTACATCAAGATATTGCAGAGAAGAGTGCAACAGTGACATGACTCCAGTCCAGTAGTAAGCACTGTGAAAACAGAAAACAAAGACTGCTAGATTGTGACATGACTCCAGTCCAGTAGTAAGCACTGTGAAAACAGAAAACAAAGACTGCTAGATTGTGACATGACTCCAGTCCAGTAGTAAGCACTGTGAAAACAGAAAACAAAGACTGCTAGATTGTGACATGACTCCAGTCCAGTAGTAAGCACTGTGAAAACAGAAAACAAAGACTGCTAGATTGTGACATGACTCCAGTCCAGTAGTAAGCACTGTGAAAACAGAAAACAAAGACTGCTAGATTGTGACATGACTCCAGTCCAGTAGTAAGCACTGTGAAAACAGAAAACAAAGACTGCTAGATTGTGACATGACTCCAGTCCAGTAGTAAGCACTGTGAAAACAGAAAACAAAGACTGCTAGATTGTGACATGACTCCAGTCCAGTAGTAAGCACTGTGAAAACAGAAAACAAAGACTGCTAGATTGTGACATGACTCCAGTCCAGTAGAAAAAGGGCTCCACCTGCTGTCGCTTTGCATAAGTCCTTAAGTTGTATCATAGGGCAAGGTCTTTGAGCTGTATTGTCATCATCATCGTCGTCGTCGTCGTCGCTGCCGCCGCCGCCACCGCCACCACCACCACCATCACCTCACAATCATCACAATCC
>JAWQFJ010023837.1:15000-30000 GCA_034096865.1 Theodoxus fluviatilis | reverse complement strand
TCCTCCTCCTCCCTCCTCCTCCCTCCTCCTCCTCCCTCCTCCTCCTCCCTCCTCCTCCTCCCTCCTCCTCCTCCCTCCTCCTCCTCCCTCCTCCTCCCTCCTCCTCCCTCCTCCTCCCTCCTCCCTCCTCCACCTCCTCCTCCTCCTCCTCCTCCTCCTCCTCCTCCTCCTCCTCCTCCTCCTCCTCCTCCTCCTCCTCCTCCTCCTCCTCCTCCTCCTCCTCCTCCTCCTCCTCCTCCTCCTCCTCCTCCTCCTCCTCCTCCTCCTTCTCCTCCTCCTCCTTCCGCTGCTTCTCCTGCTCCTCCTCCTCCTCCTCCTTCCGCTGCTTCTCCTGCTCCAGCTCCTCCTCCTTCTGCTGCTTCTCCTGCTCCTGCTCATCCTCCTTGTGCTGCTCCTGCTCCTTCTCCTCCTCCTTCTCCTCCTCCTCCTCCTCCTCCTCCTCCTCTTCCTCCTCCTCCTCCTCCTCCTCCTCCCCCCCCCTCCTCCTCCTCCTCCTCCTCCTCCTCCTCCTCGTCGTCGTCGTCGTCGTCCTCCTCCTCTCCCCCCCCCCCTCTCAGCCGTTAACAGGGTTCTTGCCACAGTGATTGTCGTCAGTGATTTCGCACTGATCATTGTCGATGCTCGTATTGTCTTCAATATCATCAATCTAAGGAAGTTTCTATTACAAAACCGGAAAAAATTACATCGAAAGCAAGGGCAGAGATAATAACGATGACGACGACGATGATGATGAAATAAAATGGGCAACAATGACAACTTTATCAGGACAGGAAAAGTATTCATATTATGACAGCAAATACGATAACGACATACAATCAGTGAAGTGGTAGTATGAGTACTGTCGGCGTCGTTCGGAACACATGCCCATCAACCATTATCTGTCTGCGGGGTATGTTCAGCATGACGAGATAGACAAGGAAAGAAGCTGATATTTACTCACGCTCACACCAAGAGTTTATTCAAGCGCCGGAGATTTAATCTGTTTTAAGTCTGGATCTGCAAAGTTCTGCAAGGATCTATTTTCGCTTTACAGATCTCGGATCGAGAACGAGAAGCAGGTTGTGGATATTGGTACTGACGCCTTAATAGCGGTGACAAGTTACACAAGCAAAGCGCTCTCCTGCCGTGAACATTCGTTCAAGCGTACGTGATGCACGTCTCTCACCCACACACATACACCCACACCCACACACGCACCCACACACACACCCACACACGCACCCACCCACCCACACACACACACCCACACACGCACCCACACACACACCCACACACACCCACACACGCACCCACACCCACACCCACACCCACACACGCACCCACCCACCCACACACACGCACCCACACACACGCACACACAGAGGACTCCACGACGCATCAATAACTGCAGGCAATGTAATGTCTACAGGCACGTACTTCCCGTCAACAACATAACGTAGGATCACGTCGGGAGCGCCACCAATAAATCCCAGGGAGATAAACATAGAGGTGGTGGATTTGCTTTGCACCCAGTAGTTATCATATTTCAGCCTGCTAATGGATGCTGAATCTCATCGCTCACAACCAACTCTCGCTTTTGCCTGGGGCGTGATGGCTGCCATACCAACAACTCTGAATCGTCTGGGTATCCTGCATGAGGTTCAGCGACTCATATCGGTAGGGGTTCCGGAGCAGATAGTCTTTTACTGTAACAGTGGAGTGCAAGCGTAGAGTAGCTCTGTCTCTACAGCTCAGGGCCCGGGAGAGACAAGGCATTATATTTCCATTAAACAATTTAAAGCACTTGTAAACTTGATGAATCTCTCAGTCGGGCTCTGGATGATACGTAGAGTTGGGAGTCCTGCTGTCATTGATTAAATAATGAAAGTCTTCGAAGTAGCTGCGAGTGTCACGCGAAAAGCTTGGGTGGAATGGGACGTTGCGTTCTAAGTAATGGCACGATTATGAAAATGTAACCAGGTGGAGTAACAAAGTGTTACATATCCTGTGATTAAAATGACGTAATTTATCGGAGTGAAAAGGCATTTCATTTCCTCTCATTAAAAGAAAGTAATGTATCGGAGTGACAAGGTATTACATATCCTCAGATTAAAAGGAAGTGATCTATAGTTAGGAAGAAAAAACAACAACCTTACATTATCTTTCTGTAAGATTTTTAAACACGTGCGGGCAAGATACATTTCACTTTTGTAATCCCAAACAAATGATTAAATATGGACTTTAACAAGTTTTCGTCTTCTAGAAGTTTTGATATACCGGTAATTGGAATATTGCTTACACCTGCGTATAATTGGCAAAATAAATATGACTGAAAATATTTCTACTTAAGAAAATAAGTGACAGCCTCAGTCTGATGTTGCATTTGTAGATTGAAAATAAAAGCATGTGATCAATGCTTGATTAGAGTGTGCATTGTACTCTTTTGTTGCCATGTTGCTGTGTTGACTCGTGATCTCCAATGAGTCAGCCTCCAAGCCCCACATTAAACAAGCTTCATGCTCCACTGTCACGCATTATATCATGCAATCACACACACACACACACACACACACACACACACACACACACACACACACACATACCCACACACACACACACACACACACACACACACACACACACACACACACACACACACACAGAGACAGAGGCAGACACTTACTCTCTCTCTCTCTCTCTCTCTCTCTCTCTCTCTCTCTCTCTCTCTTTCATTCTCCCCCCTCCCTCCCTCTCTCCCTCTTTCTCATTCCCTTCAATCCTTCTGTACTCTCTCTCTCTCTCTCTCTCTCTCTCTCTCTCTCTCTCTCTCTCTCTCTCTCCCTCTCTCCCCTCCTCTCTCCCTCCCCCCCCCTCTCTCTCTCTCTCTGTCTGTCTCTCTGTCTCTCTGTCTCTGCGTCTCTCGCTCTCTCTCTCTCTCTCTCTCTCTCTCTCTCTCTCTCTCTCTCTCACGACATGATAATTTTACCTCAAGGGCTGAATGTAAGAAAGGCACTACTGCCTAATTCACTATCCTTGTAAAATAAAGTTCGTTCGTTCGTTTGTTCGTTCGCTTGTTCGTTCTCTCTCTCTCTCTCTGTCTCTCTCTTTCTCTCTCTCTCTCTCTCTCTCTCTCTCTCTCTCTCTCTCTCTCTCTCTCTCTCTCTCTCTCGTCAGATACGCATAGAGACCCACAGACAGACAGGTAAACACACTTTCACCAAAGGGTTATGCCAGCCGACTTCCGTATTGCGAAAACGAGCAAAAAAAGTGGATGGGCGTGAACGCGAGAGGATGCAGCGCTAACGCTGGTTATCTCAATGACATCGTCTTCTCTCAGTCTGTTAGAAATTTGGGCGTCATGTTTGACGATGACCTGTCAATGAGAGCTCATATCAACAAAGTCTGTCAGTTAGCATATTATGAGCTAAGGAAAATTAGTACCATTTGTCATTATCTTTCTCAGCAGGCCACCAAAACGCTCATTACATCACTTGTTCTGTCTCGTCTCGACTATGGAAACTCTCTTCTCGCTGGCATCCCTGACACTCTGCTTAACAAACTCCAGAAAGTTCCGAATTGCGCTGCTAGGCTATTTTTTCGATGTCCCAAGCGTACCCATGTCTCTCCACTCCTACATACACTTCACTGGCTCCCCATCTCTAAAAGGATAGATTATAAACTTGCTACTTTGTGCTTCAAGGCCATCAACAACACCGCACCACACGCTCTTACATAAATTCTTACAGTCTACACGCCCTCCAGATCTCTACGCTCAGCTGCTGACTATAGAATACTCAAGGTCCCCCGCCGTAACAAGAAAACTCAAGGACAGCGTGCCTTCTCCTGTATTGGACCTGTAACCTGGAACAGTCTCCCTCTCTCAGTCAGTCATTCTGACACTCTGCCCCAGTTCAAAAGTGCTCTAAAGACCCACCTCTTCCGATCCGCCTTTCCCGGAAGCACAAAGTAGCAAGTTTATAATCTATCCTCTTAGAGATGGGGAGCCAGTGAAGTGTATGTAGGAGTGGAGAGACATGGGTACGCTTGGGACATCGAAAAAATAGCCTAGCAGCGCAATTCTGAACTTTCTGGAGTTTGTTAAGCAGAGTGTCAGGGATGCCAGCGAGAAGAGAGTTTCCATAGTCGAGACGAGACAGAACAAGTGATGTAATGAGCGTTTTGGTGGCCTGCTGAGAAAGATAATGACAAATGGTACTAATTTTCCGCTGAGCTGCTTCGCCTTACTTGACCTTGCCTGCAAGCGCTTTGTATATGGTATACATGTATTTTGTTCTATTGGACTTTAGTTTTTGTTTTGTTTATGTGTGTAGTGTGTGAGTTTTTGTGGGAATGTGGTGTTGAGCGGTTGTATGAGTGTTGATTCTTTGGATTGTAAACGCCATGAGCTTGCCTGCCAAAGGAAGGTAAGTGCGTAAATAAACTATGTTCTTATTAATAATTAATCGCCAGAGTAGGATGACGTACGAAAATAAGGGTGATATGTGGGCGAATGCAAGGAACAAGGAAGAGAATGGTGAGGAATACGATTATGACTAACGTGGATTTAATCACAGCTCTTCATACTTATTTCAGCGCTGACATCATCCCGTAGAGTTTTGAATACACGATTCTATAATGATATTTTTGTAGATGTGTGGGCAGATGGAGTCTTGCAGCATTATCAAGACTGGATGGATGGATGAGGTGTGAAGGCCTGTCAGGTTTTGTAGACTATGTAAATCCATTGGTTACGAAAATCACAACCACTGGCCCGATTGAGAAAATTAACTATGTCTTTAGTTATTCGTTCTAACAAACTGCGTAGGGAGACGCGGTGGTTCAATTTTAATCCATCACCCACAGGAGGCATAATCAAGAAACCCTCGAGCAGTTCTACTCCTTCTGCTTCATATGGTGGGAATATTTTCCGTACGGCTAGTAGCCCACTTCTGGAATGCGGCCTTACCAACCATACCATCCACACACCACGTCTGAAATGCGGTCATACCATCCACACACTACGTCTGGGATGCGGTCATACCATCCACACACCACGTCTGGAATGCGGTCTTACCATTCACACACTCTGTCTAGAATGCGGTCTTACCACTCACACACTCTGTCTAGAATGCAGTCTTACCATCCACACACTCTGTCTAGAATGCAGTCTTACCACTCACACACTCTGTCTAGAATGCAGTCTTACCATCCACACACTCTGTCTAGAATGCAGTCTTACCATTCACACAGCACGTCTAGAATGCAGTCTTACCATTCACACACTCTGTCTGGAATGCGGTCTTACCATCCACACAACACGTCTAGAATGCAGTCTTACCATCCACACAGCACGTCTAGAATGCAGTCTTACCATCCACACAGCACGTCTAGAATGCAGTCTTACCATCCACACAGCACGTCTAGAATGCAGTCTTACCATTCACACACTCTGTCTGGAATACGGTCTTACCATCCACACAGCACGTCTAGAATGCAGTCTTACCATCCACACACTCTGTCTGGAATACGGTCTTACCATCCACACGCCATGTCTGGATTCACCGATGGTAGTGAGGACTTCACCTCTATGTCTGAGCACCAGCTTGTCAAGCCCTATGTCTGGTCCGTCACTTCCAGAGCGGGGCTGCCTCGTTTTCACTCTGCAGAATGCGAATGTCACCCCACCTTAACCGCTGTGCCGCAACGTTCTTGTATAACAGCTTTGTTGAAGCGCTACGAAACCTCTGCACTGCCACCCACCGCCACAGATGTCCCTCTGCGTGCTCTGTTTGCCCCAGGGATACATCAGCATTCAGGTGGGCATTGTGGTGAAGTCTACGTCCCGTCAAGTAGGTCCTGTCTTCATGGTCATATGTCTTTAGCCTCTGTGTCTGCTTGCTTTCGAGAGAGTTAGCTAAACCGAAGAATAGTCTCCAATGGGCTGAAACTCGTGTCCATAGAGCTTTCGGGGACTGCTCTGGTAGCTCGACCTCGGACCGCCTCAAGCAGCACTAGGTGCCCCCAGAGAGTGGTGCTGATAGAAGCTTTTCTCTCGTCTTGGACGACCTGTGTGATGGTCGGAACTCTGTCTCGCTGCGTTCTGTCCAGCCATCTACCTTGCCTCACACGACTCGTTGGCGGGAACGTGGGCTTCTCTGGGCGAGTGGTCAGCACGCTTGGCCTGCAGTCGCTTGCGGCTTGTGGGTGCGGCGTTCGTAGCTCCCGTAGTTCCCAGGTTTGTATCCTTGAGCAAGATGCCTAACTCACATTGATCCATTCTCTCACTCACCCACCCAGTTGTAAGACTGAGTGCGTGAGAGGGCAGCGATTGCACACCGTCGTGGGATAACTCTTGTATGCTATGCATGTACTCAGACTGTTTCATTCGTAGTGTGTGTGCTTTGCAATGTCTTTTTTAGCACTGAAATGTACAAGTGCCTGGTGCTGGCTCCGTCAAGACCGGCCCATACAGAACAATGATACTACTACTACTACTACTACTACTACTACTACTACTACTACTACTACTACTACTACTACTACTACTACCTCTACCACTACTAGCACTATTACTTTAAGTATTACTATTGCTTTTACTATTATCATGATCATTATTGGTATTATTATTATCATCATCACAGCCACCACCACCACCGCCCACCACCCACCACACAAAAACACCCACCACCAACCACCACCGCCATCACCACCATCACCATCATTATCATCGTCATCATCATCATCATCATCATCATCATCATCATCATCATCATCATCATCATCATCATCATCATCATCATCATCATCATCATCATCATCATCATCATCATCATCATCATCTTTATCAAGCACAGAATCAGATTCCTACGACACGACGATGCCCTCAAACCAACATGGAAGATCGATCTCAGCCCAGTTCAGTCTCTTAACCCTGAGATGGGTTGTTGAGGCACCACTGATGACTATCGGACAAACGTACACTTTTCAGCAACTTGGTTTAAAGAAAAGGTCAGGAGGTGCTTATACGACCAGTACATTCAACAGTGGTTTACAGAGATAGATACTAAATGCGTGTTTTATAACTCTAGGATGTACAAAGATGAATTTGTGTGTGAAGATTATATCAATATTTTGCCATACAAACAGTGTGTTTTATTTATGAAATTCAGAACCTTGAATAATAGACTGCAAGTGCAAACAAATCGTTTTCTAAATTAATGTGCAAAGATCGGAACGCCTTTGTACAAAATGTGCCTCCGGCGACATTGGGGATAAATAACAGTATGTGCTTATTTGTGATTTTTTCAAAGATGAGCGATGTAAACTTTTGTCAGCTTACTTTTGTAGAAGGCCAAATAGCTTAAAATTTAAGCAACTCTTTGGTAGCAGAAAGAAAAATGTACTGTCAAAACTAGTTGAATTTTTGAATACTGTTTGTAAAAATATTAACTGAATAACTCTAAGCCACAATTTCAATGCTTATGTTGCGTGTATTGGGTTGTATTTTTTCTCTTTTTTTCCATTTCTGTTCAATTATGTATGTTATAGTTGGTTTTGTTGTTAACATTCTATATGCCCCCAAGGGTAATGAATAAATTGTGACTTGCCTTTTGGGCCTGGCACCCCCCAAAAAATCCTCCATCGATCTCTATCCTCTGTGGTTCGCTGTGAGTCAGCAAAGGTCAAGTCTGTTCACGCTTTGATGTTGTCTTCCCACCTCTTTCTCTGCCTGCCTCTTATTCTCCCACCTGGTACGGTTCCTTGCAGGATGGTCTTGGCCAGCCCACTGCCTATTGACACGTGACCGTACCACTTCAGCTTTCTGCTGTTCACGATTGAGAGCAGGTCTTCGTACTGTCCAAATGCTCTCCTAATCCTGTTGCTGACTTCCTCATTCGTGACATGGTCTTTATATGAGACTAGCCGCTTCGCGGCCAGGCAATGCGCAAAGCGTCAAAGCCACATAAAAAGCCAAATTCTTCAGCCGCCATTTTGTTTTTCTCATTACGTAACCATAACCAAAAATGTGTTCACAGATCTTCATCATTTGACTTGACCTTCCCATACACCAAATTTCGGTCAAATCGGAGCACTTTGAGTTTTCGGCGGCCATCTTGTTTGTGCCCACTTCCGGTTACCATGGCGACACCTTTTTTTAACCTTTTTTTTAACCCCACCATGACCTGACCCCGGCCCACATCTAACCCCATACCAAGTTTTAAGTCGATGGGAACTCCTGTGTCTCAGGCGGCTTCGCTGCCTGAGACACAGTCGTCCAAATTCTTCAGTCGCCATTTTGTTTTTCTCGTTACGCAACCATGATAATCATAAATTTAGTTCACAGATCTTCATCATTTGACTTGACCTACCCACACACCAAATTTCGGTCAAATCGGAGCAATTTGAGTTTTCGGCGGCCAACTTGTTTGTGCCCACTTCCGGTTACCATGGCGACACCTTTTTTTAACCCCACCATGACCTGACCCCGGCCCACATCTAACCCCATACCAAGTTTTAAGTCGATGAGAACTCCTGTGTCTCAGGCGGCTTCGCCGCCTTCGACACAGTCGTCCATTGTTTACTCTGCCGCCATTTTGTTTTTCTCGTGACGTAACCATAGTAACTGAAAAATTTGTTCACAGATTTTCATCATCTGACTTTACCTACCCACACACCAAATTTCGGTCAAATCGGAGCACTTTGAGTTTTCGGCGGCCATCTTGTTTGTGCCCACTTCCGGTTACCATGGCAACATCATTTTTTTTAACCCCACGTTGACCTGACCCCGGTCCACACCTAACCCCATTCCAAGTTTAAAGTCGATCGGAATAAAACTGTGGAAACGTATGAGTGTCACACAGACACACAGACAGACAGACAGACAGACAGACAGCGAAAATATATATATAGATGTTCAGAATCTTGCGGTAACATCTCATTTCCAGGGCTTGTATCCGTCTCTGTAGTTCAGATGTGAGTGTCCAGGACTCTTATGCGTACAAGATTACGAAGATGGCCAGCGTGCGCATGAGCCTGATCTTCGACGCGAGAGTGATATTTCTGTCACGCCATATTGGCTTCAACTTTGCCAATGCTGCTGTTTGTTTGTGCTATCGTGGACAGAATCTCTGGTTTGGACCCTTCATCAGTCACACTAGTTTTCAGGTATTTGAAGTTGTTCACAGCTTCCAGTTTTTGGCCCTTCACTTTGATTTCCATTTTGAAACCTCGAGGGTTGTTCGTCATCACCTTGGTCTTCTCGGCGCTGATCTCCATGCCCACACCCAACAAAAAACCAGTCGCCAAACCCCATGAGTAAACACCGAGAGAAACATCTCCCCGTGCATCAACCAATCAAACAGAACACCAACACCTTGCCCTCACATTCCCCGGGCTGAGATGCTCATCTGCATGACATAATCCAAATAATCATTAGACTGGCATGCCAACATGCAACAAGAGATCCTGGGAGTCAGACTGCAGCACTTCGTCACTCCAGAACAGCAGCGCCAGACGCAGCGATGTCCCGTCGTTCTGTAGGTGAGAGTCACGCATGTCCACAGATGTTGACAGACTTCCCCACTTACGGGCCCGATGGCGTAGGATTGATTAGATTGTTAGTTTTCTGACAATGAAGGAAAGGTGGAGATTAGAAGTGGACTGTGGGGTCGTTTACAGTATGACTATCGAGAGAACAAACACTCGCATAGTATGATTGCGCGGATATGCATGTATGACGATGTCCAAAATGTGCAAATATTTAATGAAGACATCGATTCCTTTTATCCCCTAGGAATGCTTTGCATCGTCTTGTTTTGTTTCAAGGTCAGAGGTCCTAATTAAAACACTATAAAGGTGAAACTGCAGGAGAAGAAAAAAAGTTTTTCACACGGGGAACAAACGTTCGACCACCAAGTAAACGTCCGAGAGTTTTGGCCACTGAGATATCGGGAACCTTGACAAATTGTGTTTGTGTTGGCAATAAATGGGCATCGCTACTATTGCACGTCACTGTTTTTGGCCTTATGTCCAACACCCGTCATGTCTCCTGCCTCCACATAGGTCTTGCACGGTTTTTCTGCGCATGCGCGAGAACAGCGGAAGGTGAATGCAATGTTTATCGAATGAAGAGAGAGAACCTTTGCGTCAACATGCGATGCCCGCTATTACTACTCGCTTCGACGTTTGAGTGTTTTGGTTGCTTTGGGTTGGAGGAGGAATAACCGAAACAACAAGACACAGCACAACATTAAACATCACAAGACCACATGTCACCACACCATACAATAATACAATGAATTAATAAGACACTTTTCTGTAGATTTTGCTCTCTCAGAAGAAAGCGAAGGCAGATGCTAAAAACGGCTGAACATGAAAGCAGAGCGTACTTGTCATGGCGTAGACTTCACCACAATGCCCATCTGAATGCAAAAGTATCCCTGGGGCAGGCAGGGAAGGCAGAGGGACATCCTTGGAGGTGGGTCAACGCACCTAAACGCCAAAGAATCTGTTGACATTATGTACGAAGCTAGTTTTATCTGATGCCATGAAAACAGAACATTTACATTGCATTTTTGTGATGAAAACATTGTTAAGATTAAACTGCATAATTTTGAAAACGAGGAAAAGTGTGTCGACGTAGGTCAGAATCTCACAAGTTTGGTGGAAAAGTGCGCGCAGAGGTTGGAGCAAAAACATAAAATGATGTCTACACGAAAGATGACAGCATTCACGTGCGTGTTTGATTGGCAACAGCAACGACGGAGACGCGGCAGAATATAGACCGAAAGAATCGAGACAGAACGAATTCGCTTGATTCGTTCGATTATGGAGAAATCTACAGTGAATTTAAAATCGCCATGAAATGTTGGACACTGCAGATGAGTTGCACGAGGACTTGCATGCGCACATAATGCGTTGTCTGCCAACAAGCAGATGACAAGCCAAAGATGCTTGCACATGCGCACAAAGACGAGATTCATGGTGTTACCCCTAGCTAGTTACTACATACCTCTACAGTCACAACTACAATGCAAATTAGCGCCCGCGCATTACAAGTAACGTCTGACGTCACTTCCAAAGTATTTCCTTCAGTAGTAAGTCGTGCTCTTAAGGAATAGTCCTTCCTTCTCATGCACACAGGTCCTGGGAAGTCGGCTGCTCAGACATATACAAGTCAGTAAAGTCTCCATTGACATCGGTGATTCGTGTGAGAAATGGCGTGTGGATGGTATGACCGCATTCCAGACATCCTGTGTGGATGGTATGACCGCATTCCAGACATGGTGTGTGGATGGTAAGACCGCATTCCAGACATGCTGTGTGGATGGTAAGACCGCATTCCAGACATCCTGTGTGAATGGTATGACCGCATTCCAGACATGGTGTGTGGATGGTAAGACCGCATTCCAGACATGCTGTGTGGATGGTATGACCGCATTCCAGACATGCTGTGTGGATGGTAAGACCGCATTCCAGACATGCTGTGTGGATGGTAAGACCGCATTCCAGACATGGTGTGTGGATGGTAAGACCGCATTCCAGACATGGTGTGTGGATGGTATGACCGCATTCCAGACATGATGTGTGGATGGTAAGATTGCATTCCAGACATGGTGTGTGAATGGTATGACCGCATTCCAGACATGGTGTGTGGATGGTAAGACCGCATTCCAGACGTGGTATGTGGATGGTAAGACCACATTCCACACATGGTGTGTGGATGGTAATACCGCATTCCAGACATCCTGTGTGGATGATAAGACCACATTTTAGACATGGTGTGTGGATGGTATGACCGCATTCCAGACATCCTGTGTGGATGATAAGACCACATTCTAGACATGGTGTGTGGATGGTAAGACCGCATTCCAGACATCCTGTGTGAATGGTAAGACCGCATTCCAGACATGGTGTGTGGATGGTCAGCCCAAAATGGTGTGTGGATGGTCAGCCCAAAATGGTGGGTGATGGTCAGCCCAAAATGGTGGGTGATGGTAAGACCACAGCCAAGACACGGTGGTGGGACAGGGCAAGCAGCAACACGTCGTCTGACACGCAGAGACGCCCCGAACCCCGCCCTCGGGGACACCTAGGTCTTGGTGGAGCTACCAGAGCGCGCCCGAAAGCTCGGAAACCAGGGATTTCAGAAGGATGTGGGCGTGCAGCGACTTTCGCCGTGTGGAGGACGCTATTTCTGGACAGACTTGACGGAAGTGACGTGGGGGTCGATTTGATTTTTTATAAAGGGATCACCGCCATACTTACACTGAAAACATGTAATAGGTCTTTTAAAGTGAATTTCGTTTTCACACAAAGTATAACATTTGCACGCAATACATTAAGTCGTGCACAGGATCTTATTAAAAAAATTACAGCTACTCTCTCTCTCTCTCTCTCTCTCTCTCTCTCTCTCTCTCTCTCTCTCTCTCTCTCTCTCACACACACACTGTCCACGAGCTTGCGCGCGCGCGTGAAATAAAACCATTGCTAATCGTCTTCCATATCAACTCACGCCCAAATATTCATGTAACCAAAACAAAGTAGAGATGGAACACAGAAAACCACAGAACAAGAGAGTGACTTTCCTATTTCAGAGCTGGAAATGTTTTCAGTACTGCAGTACGAGGTAAAATAAGAAAGGCCACACCAGAAAGTGAGCAGTGTTTTCTTTTTTCCTGTTGACGCTAAGCTGAAGGTGATACCTCAGCAAGAGAAAACGAAGTAGGAAGTTTCATGAGCCCAAATCAATCTTTAACCCGTGGGCGTGCGAGGCGGAACATCCCCTGGGATGTGAGCTCCATGGCGGTGATCTGTCAGACTTGATTTGTCACCCACAAAAAAAGTCCCACCGACACTCGAGCCTGGTACTCACGCAGTGAGGTGGATAGGGTTTCGATGACTTTGGCTCCCGGTACCGCCAGCACATCCATCAACACACATACGCACACGCCCATACGCACGCACACACACACGCGCGCGCGCGCACACACACGAACACACGCATACACGCATGCACACACACGCACACATACACACACACACACACACACGCATGCACAGACACGCACACACACACTCACACACGCGGGCACGCACACATGCACGCACGTACACACACATGCGCACGCACACATACATACACGCATACACATGCGCACACGCACAAACATATACATATAGTCGTGGAACCTTACAACAAGGATGACAGGATTCATTAGGACACTCACTCGCATCCTCTCACGCAGGCACAGCGTGGTGAATCACTGCGTCACACATACAGCCTTGCTTTCGGCACTGCGTCACACATACAACCTTGCTTTCGGCACTGCGTCACACATACAGCCTTGCTTTCGGCACTGCGTCACACATACAGCCTTGCTTTCGGCACTGCGTCACACATA
The DNA here is from genome assembly GCA_034096865.1 of Theodoxus fluviatilis. Lineage (NCBI taxonomy): Eukaryota > Metazoa > Mollusca > Gastropoda > Cycloneritida > Neritidae > Theodoxus > Theodoxus fluviatilis. The sequence goes on along the minus strand of JAWQFJ010023837.1, from coordinate 16,618 downwards.
CAGCCTTGCTTTCGGCACTGCGTCACACAAACAGCCTTGCTTTCGGCACTGCGTCACACAAACAGCCTTGCTTTCGGCACTGCGTCACACATACAGCCTTGCTTTCGGCACTGCGTCACACATACAGCCTTGCTTTCGGCACTGCGTCACTCATTCAGCCTTGCTTTCGGCACACCAGACCATGTCAGTCTTTGACGTGATACTTGCAAAGCGTGGCACACTCAACCTCGTGGTGACACAAGACATTTGAAGTTAGGATCTACCCTCACCTGACATGATTCAATACTAGGAAGTTTTGTGAGTGACTGACTGGCTTGCACGAGTTCTGATGCTCTGTGTGGACATGTAAAACAAAGTAATGAAGTGGTAAATCAAATTTCATGATCATCTGGACATGACTTCCTACGAAATTTCGAAATAAAAACAAATCTCCAGGCACACAGTAAAAGCACAGATCAAGAGTAGGACTGAACAGCAAGCTGTACAACCACATGGATTGTGCCTTTAATCCGTAACTGAGAAATATTTCTAAGTCGGATATAATTATGCCAGGTGTTTCGTTCGGTAATCAAAGCGACTTTTTAACCACATGGTTGTTTCGCTTAGCTATTTCATTGGTTGCCTGCAATTACATTTGTTACAGTGGACATATGTTACAGTGGAGATGTGTTACAGTGGAGATGTGTTACAGTGGAGATGTGTTGCAGTGGAGATGTGTTACAGTGGAGATGTGTTACAGTGGAGATGTGTTGCAGTGGAGATGTGTTACAGTGGAGATGTGTTACAGTGGAGATGTGTTACAGTGGAGATGTGTTACAGTGGAGATGTGTTACAGTGGAGATGTGTTACAATGGGCGTGTGTTACAGTCGACAAGTGTTACAGTGGACATATGTTACAGTGGAGATGTGTTACAGTGGAGATGTGTTGCAGTGGAGATGTGTTGCAGTGGAGATGTGTTACAGTGGAGATGTGTTGCAGTGGAGATGTGTTACAATGGGCGTGTGTTACAGTCGACAAGTGTTACAGTGGACATATGTTACAGTGGAGATGTGTTACAGTGGAGATGTGTTACAATGGGCGTGTGTTACAGTCGACAAGTGTTACAGTGGACATGTGTTACAGTGAAGATGTGTTACAGTGGAGATGTGTTACAGTGAAGATGTGTTACAGTGGAGATGTGTTACAGTGGAGATGTGTTACAGTGGACATGTGTAACAGTGGTCATATAATAAAGTGGACACGTTTCAGTGGACATGTGATGAAGTGGACATTTGTTACAGTGGACATGTGATGAAGTGGACATTTGTTACAGTGTACATGTGTTACAGTGGACATTTGTTACTGTGGAAACGTATAACAGGAATATTACTCTGTGCAAACCCTTGTGGTCTTTGGTAGAGGCTTTTCGATGACTTTGTAAGAATCTTCAACTTTTTCCATGTATATTTATTTATTAACAAGATATACCCCTCCATATATGACTACAAAAACAACAACACCGCAAAGATGTATATATCCATATGGAACAAAACTTCGTCAAATGAACGAGATGCAGATCACATAATGATATCAAATGTCGGAAGATATACATCTCAGGTCGAACACTAACTCAGCACA
>JAWQFJ010023837.1:5000-10000 GCA_034096865.1 Theodoxus fluviatilis | reverse complement strand
CGCTAATTGACTCAGATTCACGCCCGATTTTGGCAACATGCACCCATTCCCTGTGGTGGCGTGGAGTCTGACCGACTAGTCCCTGCTGGGTTTGAGAATTTCACCGTCAATAACTCTTTTAGTTCCAATGGAACGAAGGGCACATAACTCCCAGGACGCAGCCGGGAATCATGACAATCTCCCTGGTGATGCGAACGCGTTGCCCTGAAGTCTTTGTGATGTTGTGGCAGCCTCGTTTGTCTACTGATGTTTATTGCTCCACGGTACGGCATGAATTACTGAGTATTGGCCTTCCAGAACCTTCCAGCACGCAAGGAGCTTTTGTTCCAATGCAAAGCCGTTTGCTTCAGTAATGCTTGTGCACTGTTAAACCTCTGATTGACTCCTACTCCGTTTCTGCATAATTTATTGGGCTTTAAGTATGATATTTGCCCTCCACCTACGCCGGCCAAGGTTTTGTTTTGGAACCGTTAGAGCGATAAAATTACTACGTAACACTGTTGAATGAATAAATAAATAGCCTAATAATGTACGATGAAAGTATGCCGCCCTCATCAACTGGAGCTCTCCACCACCAGGGCACAGTTTGTCGATTTCGTATCGGTCATCTAATCAGCCCTGAAACCCAATAAACACTTCCTATCAAGAGTAACACCTTATGTTCGGAAACGACACACCTAACTCATTTTAAACTTGGACAGAAATAATGTTCTAGTCGAGCATTGACCAACGTATAGCTTGCGAGCAGAGAGTGAAGACAGAACATTTATGAGAGATCGTTTGCTTCAAGGAGCAGTCTCCCCATTTTTGGCTTTGTGTCGGTTTCAAAGATGGCGACGGAAGGAAAGCAACTCTTTTATCTTTGGGAGTTCCTTGTGTGGATACAGAGGTTTGGCTGCAGCCTGCTTCTCCTCCAGCACTGCACACATGAAGACTTTTTTGACAACCGCTCCCTCGACATTTTGATAAAGTCAACCACGGAAGCCATCATTTGAACACACAGCAGATTTCACTCTGCGATATCTTCTCGGCAAAAATTGCTTCGATCTCCATCGAGGCTCCCTGGGTAATATCCGTCAACCACGCGAGGGCGAAAAAACAAATAAAAGCAATTTCCGACCTTTGAAAAAGCGTGTCCTCATCAGCAAATTAGACAGGGGACAGCGTGACATGGGATTGAGATGCGCTCACTATTAGGAGGGGCGTGACTGTCCGTTCTTGGTCATGCTGGACACGTCGCGCTCTCCCTGACACGAGTACCCATATCCCCCCATCACCCCATCCTTCCTTCTCCCCAACCCAAACCCACCCACCATCTCCTGCACACCATCCCCTCTTCTTCCACCCCATCTTCCATCCCCCTTTCTCCCCAACCCACTCCCACCCACCCTCTCCTGCATACCATCCCCTTTTCTTCCACCCCCATTCCCTATCCCCCTTTCTCCCCAACCCACTCCCACCCACCCTCTCCTGCATACCATCCCCTGTTCTTCCACCCCCATCCCCCTCCCCCTTTCTCCCCAACCCACTCCCACCCACCCTCTTCTGCATACCATCCCCTGTTTTTCCACCCCGATCATCCATCATCCTTTCTCGCCAACCCACTTCCACCCACCCTCTCCTGCATACCATCCCCTGTTCTTCCACCCCCATCCCCCATCCCCCATCCCCCTTCTCCCCAACCCACTCCCACCCACCCTCTCCTGCATACCATCCCCTGTTCTTCCACCCACATCCCCCTTTCTCCCCACCCACTCCCACCCACCCTCTCCTGCATACCATCCCATGTTCGTCCACCCCCATCACCCCATCCTTCCTTCTCCCCAACCCACTCCCACCCACCCTCTCCTGCATACCATCCCCTGTTCTTCCACCCACATCCCCCTTTCTCCCCACCCACTCCCACCCACCCTCTCCTGCATACCATCCCATGTTCTTCCACCCCCATCACCCCATCCTTCCTTCTCCCCAACCCACTCCCACCCACCCTCTCCTGCATACCATCCCCTGTTCTTCCACCTCCATCCCCCTTTCTCCCCACCCACTCCCACCCACCCTCTCATGCATACCATCCCCTGTTCTTCCACTCCCATCCCCCATCCCCCCTTCTCCCAACCCACTCCCACCCACCCTCTCCTGCATACCACCCCCGTGTTCTTCCACCCCCATCCCCCATCCCCCCTTCTCCCAACCCACTCCCACCCACCCTCTCCTGCATACCATCCCCTGTTCTTCCACTCCCATCCCCCATCCCCCCTTCTCCCCAACCCACTCCCACCCACCCTCTCCTGCATACCATCCCCTGTTCTTCCACCCCCATCCCCCTTTCTCCCAAACCCGCTCCCACCCACCATCGCCTGCACACCATCCCCTGTTCTTCCACCCACATCCCCCATAATCCTTTCTCCCCAACCCACTCCCATCCACCCTCTCCTGCATACCATCCCCTGTTCTTCCACCCCCATCCCCCATCCCCCTTTCTCCCCAACCCACTCCCACCCACCCTCTCCTGCATACCATCCCCTGTTCTTCCACCCCCATCCCCCATCCCCCTTTCTCCCCAACCCACTCCCACCCACCCTCTCCTGCATACCATCCCCTGTTCTTCCACCCCCATCCCCCATCCCCCATCCCCCCTTCTCCCCAACCCACTCCCACCCACCCTCTCCTGCATACCATCCCCTGTTCTTCCACCCCCATCCCCCATCCCCCATCCCCCCTTCTCCCCAACCCACTCCCACCCACCCTCTCCTGCATACCATCCCCTGTTCTTCCACTCCCATCCCCCATCCCCCCTTCTCCCCAACCCACTCCCACCCACCCTCTCCTGCATACCATCCCCTGTTCTTCCACCCCCATCCCCCTTTCTCCCAAACCCGCTCCCACCCACCATCGCCTGCACACCATCCCCTGTTCTTCCACCCACATCCCCCATAATCCTTTCTCCCCAACCCACTCCCATCCACCCTCTCCTGCATACCATCCCCTGTTCTTCCACCCCCATCCCCCTTTCTCACCAAACCCACTCCCACCCACCCTCTCCTGCATACCATCCCCTGTTCTTCCACCCCCATCCCCCATCCCCCCTTCTCCCCAACCCACTCCCACCCACCCTCTCCTGCATACCATCCCCTGTTCTTCCACCCCCATCCTCCATCCCCCATCCCCCCTTCTCCCCAACCCACTCCCACCCACCCTCTCCTGCATACCATCCCCTGTTCTTCCACCTCCATCCCCCTTTCTCCCCACCCACTCCCACCCACCCTCTCCTGCATACCATCCCCTGTTCTTCCACCCCCATCCCCCAACCCCCTTTCTCCCCAACCCACTCCCACCCACCCTCTCCTGCATACCATCCCCTGTTCTTCCACCCCCATCCCCCAACCCCCTTTCTCCCCAACCCACTCCCACCCACCCTCTCCTGCATACCACCCCCGTGTTCTGCGATGCCATCGTTGCTATCGCAGTGCCGTGGTATAGAACAGCGTTGTTTTCCAGGGGAGCGTTGCTTAGCCTTCTAGTCGGCGAAAAACTTCTAGCGAGCTAGCCGAGATAAGGTGAGCAGAGGCAAGGCTTCTAGACAACAGCCAATCATCAATTCGGCGGAAGATCGAGAGAGCATGGCTGCGTTTAGTGGAGAATTCATGAAGAATTTGCTGTTAGACGAAGTAACTGGCGATGTAAGTGGCACAACGGTTTTTTACTTGATTGAACATACCATGGTGACATCTCGAATAGCAAGGCAACTTTGTCAAAAAAGAAAGCAAGCCAGATATACATCTGGACAATTTTGTCGACAGTGTTGTGCCTCGATACATGGCGGGTCAATTCAAGAGACACAATTTGGAGGTTGTACATGTATAGCGTATTCACGTTCCTTCGTGTATGCTATAGCAATACAAAGTTTTATAATGCCTTCTAGAAATTATCTACTTACGTACTCCTCAAAACATACAAATTCCCATTCGAACAGCAAATACTTCGCTGTACGTAAACTTTTCCATTCTCGGACAATGATTCGCACCTTATAGGCACTGTCGTCTATGAATATCAACCCAGTGCACATGGTCTCGGCCATTTTGAAGTTTTCTTCGAGCCGCGGCTAAGTACCTCCGAAGCCTCCTCACCAAAACTCGCGTCTCCCTGCGAGCGAGGAGAAGTGCGCAAGGCACTCGCCTCGTGCTTTCCTTGCGTTCTTGACAATTCTCGCGAGATCTTGCAAGGTTCCTAGCGTGAGCAAAACGTGACCCAGCCTTTCCGCAGCAAACGCTACAGGGACGCGTTGTTTACGGTATCAACCTTGCAAGATCTTGCGGGGGAATAGGCCGGTGTCAACATGAGGAAAGCAGATGTAGAGGCAGTCAAATGTTTTACTCAAGTTGACACCTGCCTATTATTTGCCATCTAGGAAGGCTAAGCAATGCGCCCCTGACTGACTGGGGATTCAGCTTACGTGGCGACATCCCCCATAGATGGCTCAGCAAGCCTACAGCTCCACCACTGCCGTTGCCAGCAGCAGCCCCCCCCTCCCCCCACCCCCCACCCCACCCCCTCATCCTCTGTGCCTCCAGTCTACTAGGTAGTCGTCGCATCGCCGTAGACCTGAGCAAGGGCGCGCTGCTTAGCCTACCTAGTTGAGAAATAATAGGCCCGTGTCAGCATGCGTCAAACATTTGACTGCCTTTTCATCTGCTTTCATCATGTTGTTACATGTTGACATCGGCATATTCCTCGCTAGATCTTGCAAGGTTCCTAGCTTAAGCAACTCCCCCTGACTACAGGCTGACTGGAGATTGAACCCAATCCTTACTTGGAGATTCATTTCCCTCCCCTCTCCTACCCCTATACCCCCCCTAACCTCCCCTATACCCCCACCCAGCCTCCCCTATACCCCCACCCAACCTCCCCTCTCCCCTGCTCTTAGGCGGCTCCGTAGCCCCGCCTCCCCGACTCGATCTCACAAGTAAACGCGTAGCTTTGTGGTTAAACACTTGGCTTTG
>JAWQFJ010023835.1:55000-63071 GCA_034096865.1 Theodoxus fluviatilis | reverse complement strand
TTTCTGAATGAACCGGCAACACGTCGGCCATTGAAATGTGGCCAGTTCACCTCTTGTCGTGACGTCTACGCATGCGCATTACTTCGTCACGTTGGGTAGTTTCTTTTTTAGCTAGCTCTTACTGCGAAGCAAGATCTTGCGACCAAGATCGACTACCTATTTTGAAACACGCCCCAGGTCCGAGGAGAACATTTACCTCCGAAATGTCTGTGGCCATTTTGAGCGGGTGGTGTCCACAAAGGTAGTCTAAATGAGGATTCCCTGAAAATTTCCCCACCAAATGATTTTTATCCAGATTCTATAGCTGTAAATGAGTTAGTCTGTTTAATGTTTTTGTCCATTCAGTCATTTTTCACATGTTATAAATTTGTCACGAAAACCCATAACAGCCCAGAAGGCATTTTGGTTACATTTATAACCAGAGACATTGGTCATGGATGTGAATCAGTTGTTATCTTTTTATGTTCTTTTTTATGTTGTTGTATTTTATGTTGTTGTATTATGTTATGTTTTTTGTTATCTTGTTATTGTTGTTGATTTTATCCATTAAACTGATTTTATGTTTAACTCCATTAATAATCTGTTTCTTTGTCTATTCAATCATTTTAACCTCTTATAAATTTGTCATGACCGAAGAGCCATAATAGCCCAGGAAGGCATTTTTTGTACGATAAAAACCAGAGGCATTGGTCGTGGGTGTGACTCAGTTGTTTTTTAGGTTGTTTTTTTATATCCAGTAAACTGGTTTTAAGTTTAACTCGCTTGTTTGTATCCAGTGCGCGCGCGCGTGTGTGTGTTATAAATGTGTGCGTTTTGGAGAGAGAGAGAGAGAGAGAGAGAGAGAGAGAGAGAGAAAGAGAGAAATCAGAACATTTTATTATTTGCTACGCCAACGGTCTTTACAAAGCTTTCACGACCAAAAACATCGTCAAAAGCGCAAAAGGGTTGTGGAGGGAACACACACAATACAGTTGTGCCACACACAAACACACGGACGCACGTACGTGCGCACACATATACAGAGAGAGAGAGAGGGGGCGGAGAGTGCACGGTACATGCAAATCAGAACAGTTCCTTACACAAACAGTTGCTCTTTCTCCCGGTTGTCCTGATTGTGTGTATGTAAGTACGTGTACTTTCCACTTGTTATGCACAAACCTTTTCTTCTAACTAGGATATGTATCAAAACATTTTAAACATTAAAAAAACCCAAATAAAAACAAAAATGATATGAAAAAACTACTTTTATCAAGTAAAAGATGCGTGGCCGGATGTATGAAAGTCGATCCTCAATATTTTCATACATCCGGTTAACCGGATTTAGTAAAGACCGGATGTATGAAAGACAAAAAATGGGTCCCGACGACTTTCTTACATCCGGTCTCGACTGTACAGGGAACGGGACCACCTACACGGGAACTGGATGCCGCAATCCCGTCTTCCACACTTCGATGGGAGCGGCCCAGTTGATGAGTTCGATGGACGAGGTGGAGAGGGTGCTCGACACATACAAAATGCTTGTTAAGCCCAGAGAGTGGTGGCCTTGACTTGACAGCGACACCGTGGCTTCCAGCGATGGTACGGGAGGTGTGCACCAGTGTCAACTCAGTCCAGGGTGTTGCAAGAGTTGCGGGGAAGGTGCGAGTACCGGCAGAAGCTATGGTTGCTGTCCCAGTCACTGGCGTGGAACGTCCCTACCTAACGAGACTATTAGCCGAACTCTGTGCATTTCCCTTACCCCTGGCCTCATCCTCATCCTCATCCCCACCCTCATTGGCTCCCACCGTGAGTCTCGCTGTGTCCGTGTTGTCGGTCTGACAGACGAAGATTGTTGGAGTCCAGGATGGATAGGTTCCAACCTGTGATCAGTTTCTGTGTTTAAAAAAAAGGAGACTCCCTCAGCATCTTCCTGAGGTCACATAGTCCACAGTGCACCCTTTTCAGTGGCTGGTGTGCAAACCTTTCAATCATGGAGAATGAAAACTGAGATGATAAAATGAAGCTTTGTTATATTCATTTCCCAATATACTTTTTTTACACTTTTACCTGGATGTCTAAAATTTGGAGTGTTTTAAAGGCAGATAATTTAGTATTTACCCTTTTTACTGAAATGCGTATTTCAGGTGATAATATATGCTTTTATTGTGTTGTTTTCATGGTAGAGTATTTTTATATGCCAAACAGGTTTTAAAGTGAAGTGTCCCAGAGACGATAGTGGCAACGGGGACGTTGCAGATCAAAACCCCGGGACGAGTGTGACAAGGTGCACTTTTGTGAGACCTTGACCTATCATCAGAAGATTGCGATGTTCTCGCCCTCCTATTTTCCCCCCAAAAATCCTTTTCCCACCTGGGGCCGTGGTGACGTTTTTTCTCTCTCTGACGTCATCCCTGACGGACGTCATTAAACTGACCATGGAGATGGGGTACCGTTTGCCATCGTGCTTTTGTATAACTGTGTTAGTATCAGATTAAATATTACATACTGAGAAAGCCTATTCCTAATTGTTTCTTTCAAACATATCGAACCTATTTCCCATTTTCAACCTCTCCCTATTTCCCATTTTCGTTTCCCCCCCCCCCCCCCCCCCCCCCCCCCTTCCACTCTATCCCATTACATACACAAAAATCGGTCGTTGACTCCCGTTAACCGCCGAACCCCTCTTGTCAGCGATTTAGTCTGGTCCGTTTACCCTCTGTCTTATAGAATGGATGAGTCCAGCGGAAAGCGTGCACTGCTGGGTGAGGGCATCCGCACTCTTCTGGGTCACTCACACCTAAGAGTGCGACTGCTCGCCCGCCCAAGTACAACAAGTTCAAGCACTTTTAGTAGGAGAGCTCATTTTTATGGGAGGGGTGAGCCTGACGATGTGATGGGACAGCATGATGATGATGATGTCTACTTGTATAGCGCACGTATCCATGCTGGCAGCATGCTCAAGGCGCCTCTGGCAAGAAAAGTTCACCCCAGCCCAATGGATCGGTTAACTCCGACTCCTCACCTCTTCCTGAATCACCGCTGTCCCACTCCAAGCTTTCCGCGCTCTCAGCAGTTTTCTCGCCGTGGTATTTTTGTAACTTGCTGTGAAGCACCAGTGAATTTCCTTGGAGATGGTCTGTCTGTCTGTCTGTCTGTCTGTCTGTCTGTCTGTCTGTCTGTCTGTCTGTCTGTCTGTCTGTCTATTCCCAGATCTTAGAAGAAATTAGTTGTCACCGAAGGAGACCCACTACATGGCGCACTCATAATTTGGGGTAATCGTGACGCTGCAGATTGTGTTCCCAGTAACCTCAACCAAGATATTGTAACTCCAAGCTTTCGTAATCCGGTCTTCCCTAGGAAATGTCTACGACACGGAAGGACTCTTATCAATAAGCAGCAATACCCGAAGAAGAACACACACACCTTCCTTTGAAGTTCTTCACGTCAACACTGTCTGGCGACTTCCAAACACATTTTCAATCAACCGCGCAGTACTGCAGCCTTGGGTTAGAATGGATGGGTACACATCATTCACATCCTTTTCACCCCCTTGTCGCGCATATGGACTCGTCTGTTTAAAAGCTGTTGCCGTGATTCTCAATTCCTTCTCACGGCGGAGGGTGTGGGGGGGGGTGCAAGGGAGTGAGGGGGATGAGGTAGGGGGAGGGGATGTAGGTGGAAGGATAACATTCTTGTGTATAACGGCGCGCGCCAACGCGACCGGGACACACTGGCCCAGATAACAACACGGTCAGACCCATTTGACCCGAAAGGGGATGTCAGGGTGAAGTCCTTCCCTGCACTGTGACGCACCGACCGCAGCGCGAGTCGCCCGCCGAGCACTGGCGAGCACTAAAGCCAACCTCAACCAGAGCGGGTCACCACTGCGTGACCCGCCTGTACTTAGGGAGTGCGGTACCCAGGCTCAAACTGCACTCAGCGGATGAAGCGGACATGTTGAGCCAGACAGTGCTCGGGGGTCGCCTTTATCGCCAGCACGGCAGTGCAACGTGGCCCTGCCGAATCCTCCCCGAACTTAGCGAACCTAACAGAGAAGAATTCGAGAAGATGATAAACATTGTGGTTGTGTGGTGAAGGTGCTGGTGAAATAGAAACGTCAGCTGCGTAGGCTTAATTAGCTCTGTTAATTAATTAAGCGTAGACCGAAACATAGCGGTCATTCTGAAATATATCGTGTGGAGATTCCTAAAGATCGAGAGATGCAGTTCTGAATCAGTTTTAATCTTGAGGTGAGCCAATGTCTATAAATAATCTGCGCTTGCTTTCTTTCCCCGATAACATCATCTAGGGTAGTGGGATTGTTAAATTTGGAGCGGCCGGTCGCCTATAAAAGGAGTGCTATTTTCAGCTCTCGTATCCTTTTTAGATTTGCCTCCAATTATAGAGTAGGGCGAGGAGGATTACATCATCATCTATTGCGTAACAGCTATAGTAGCATCCCAAATTGAGAGATCATTAATTTTACTCAGACAGAGATGCAGAAAAGCTTGATTTCTGTTTTCGCAGAAAGTCATTGTTGAGATTTTCGTTGTCCTGGGCAAACAGAAAACACATACACATGCATGCACACACATGCACGCACATGCAAAAACAGCCACAACGCGCCGCGAGTAAGTGGATGTAGTGTGTTTGTGTATGTGTGTGTGTGATGTGTGTGTGTGTGGATGTGTTGTGATGTGTGTAGTGTTGTGTCGTGTATGTGTGGTGGGTGTGTTGTGTGTGTGTGTGTGTATGTTGTTTGTGTTGTTGTGTATGTTGTGTGTGTGGGTGGTTGGGGATGTGCGGATGTGTTGGTGTATTGTTGTGTGTTCTCTCTCTGTGTACTCTACTTATGTATCTCTCTCTGTGTATCTCTTTTCCTCTATCTGGGGTCTCCTCTATGTGCATTCTCTCTGTCTGTCGTCTCTCTGTGTCGCTCTCTGTATCGTTGGTCTCTCACTCTGTTCTCTATGTCTGCTCTGCACCAACGCTCTGCGCTAGCGTCTCTCTCTCTCTCTCCGCTCGCGCGCCCTCGCATATACTCTCTCTCACAACATGAACCACACCACACAACACACACACACACACAGAACACACACACCATAACATCACTACACACACAAACACACACACATCACACACAGTATACACACACACAACACACACCACAATACACACACACAACACTATACAACACATCACAACATCCCCGCACAACACACAATACCACACAAACACATCTACACACACACACACATACACACACACACACACACACACAACATACACACACACACACAAACACACACGTACACACATACACACAAACACACGTACACACAAACACACATACACTCACAAACACACGTACACATAAACACTCATACACACACACACTCATACACACACACACACACACATACATACATGCACACACAAATACATCTCTGGAAACCAGGAAAATACTGGAGTTGCCGGCCTTTCTGACTTTCTTTTCCACCGGTGCATCTTTACCCGGCCCGGAGGCTGGATTTGCAGAGACAATATCCTACGCATCATACGCGATCATGTCGCTGAACTAGAGATGCGTTTCGTTTCAAAAGGCATTTTCAAAATGTTCAGGGACGAGCGCTCACAGCGAGCGCTTGCGAAGCCCACAGCTTTCCTCGCACCTGAACCTGTCCACGCAGGCGTCCCCCGTGAGCGCCCATCTGTGTACGTTTTCCAAATACCTTCTGAAACGAAACGCGCCTGTGTCCCCACGAGGGGAAGGCGTAAGGTGTGTTGGGACTGCCCCACGAGGGGACCGCGTAAGGTGTGTTGGGACTGCCCCACGAGGGGACCGCGTAAGGTGTGTTGGGACTGCCCCACGAGGGGACCGCGTAAGGTGTGTTGGGACTGCCCCACGAGGGGACCGCGTAAGGTGTGTTGGGACTGCCCCACGAGGGGACCACGTAAGGTGTGTTGGGACTGCCCCACAAGGGAACCGCCTAAGGTGTGTTGGGACTGCCCCACGAGGGGACCGCGTAAGGTGTGTTGGGACTGCCCCACGAGGGAACCGCCTAAGGTGTGTTGGGACTGCCCCACGAGGGGACCACGTAAGGTGTGTTGGGACTGCCCCACGAGGGAACCGCGTAAGGTGTGTTGGGACTGCCCCACGAGGGAACCGAGTAAGGTGTGTTGGGACTGCCCCACGAGGGAACCGCGTAAGGTGTGTTGGGACTGCCCCACGAGGGGACCGCGTATGGTGTGTTGGAACTGCCCCACGAGGGGACCACGTAAGGTGTGTTGGGACTGCCCCACGAGGGACCCGTAGGTGTGGGATGCCCCGAGGGACGTAAGGTGTGTTGGGACTGCCCCACGAGGGGACCGCGTAAGGTGTGTTGGAACTGCCCCACGAGGGGACCGCGTAAGGTGTGTTGGGACTGCCCCACGAGGGGACCGCGTATGGTGTGTTGGGACTGCCCCACGAGGGGACCGCGTAAGGTGTGTTGGGACTGCCCCACGAGGGGACCACGTATGGTGTGTTGGGACTGCCCCACGAGGGACCGCGTAAGGTGTGTTGGGACTGCCCCACGAGGGGACCGCGTAAGGTGTGTTGGGACTGCCCCACGAGGGGACCACGTAAGGTGTGTTGGGACTGCCCCACGAGGGGACCACATATGGTGTGTTGGAACTGCCCCACGAAGGGACCGCGTAAGGTGTGTTGGGACTGCCCCACGAGGGGACCACGTATGGTGTGTTGGGACTGCCCCACGAGCGGACCGCGTAAGGTGTGTTGGGACTGCCCCACGAGGGGACCACGTAAGGTGTGTTGGGACTGCCCCACGAGGGGACCACGTATGGTGTGTTGGGACTGCCCCACGAGCGGACCGCGTAAGGTGTGTTGGGACTGCCCCACGAGGGGACCACGTATGGTATGTTGGGACTGCCCCACGAGGGGACCACGTATGGTGTGTTGGGACTGCCCCATGAGGGGACCACGTAAGGTGTGTTGGGACTGCCCCACGAGGGGACCGCGTAAGGTGTGTTGGGACTGCCCCACGAGGGGACCGCGTAAGGTGTGTTGGGACTGCCCCACGAGGGGACCACGTAAGGTGTGTTGGGACTGCCCCACGAGGGGACCGCGTAAGGTGTGTTGGGACTGCCCCACGAGGGGACCGCGTAAGGTGTGTTGGGACTGCCCCACGAGGGGACCACGTAAGGTGTGTTGGGACTGCCCCACGAGGGGACCACGTATGGTGTGTTGGAACTGCCCCACGAGGGGACCGCGTAAGGTGTGTTTGGACTGCCGCACGAGGGGACCACGTATGGTGTGTTGGGACTGCCCCACGAGGGGACCGCGTAAGGTGTGTTGGGACTGCCTGGAGGAAACGTGCCTCTGTCCCCACGAGGGGACCGCGTAAGGTGTGTTGGGACTGCCCCACGAGGGGACCACGTAAGGTGTGTTGGGACTGCCCCACGAGGGAACCGCGTAAGGTGTGTTGAGAGTGCCCCATGAGGGGACTGCGTAAGGTGTGTTGGGACTGCCCCACGAGGGGACCACGTAAGGTGTGTTGGGACTGCCCCACGAGGGAACCGCGTAAGGTGTGTTGAGAGTGCCCCACGAGCGGACCGCGTAAGGTGTGTTGGGACTGCCCCACGAGGGGACCACGTAAGGTGTGTTGGGACTGCCCCACGAGGGGACCACGTATGGTGTGTTGGGACTGCCCCACGAGGGGACTGCGTAAGGTGTGTTGGGACTGCCCCACGAGGGGACCACGTATGGTGTGTTGGGACTGCCCCATGAGGGGACTGCGTAAGGTGTGTTGGGACTGCCCCACGAGGGGACCACGTAAGGTGTGTTGGGACTGCCCCACGAGGGGACCACGTATGGTGTGTTGGGACTGCCCCACGAGGGGACCGCGTAAGGTGTGTTGGGACTGCCCCACGAGGGGACCACGTAAGGTGTGTTGGGACTGCCCCACGAGGGGACCGCGTAAGGTGTGTTGGGACTGCCCCACGAGGGGACCACGTAAGGTGTGTTGGGACTGCCCCACGAGGGGACCACGTAAGGTGTGTTGGGACTGCCCCACGAGGGGACCACGTAAGG
>JAWQFJ010023835.1:45000-50000 GCA_034096865.1 Theodoxus fluviatilis | reverse complement strand
TGGGCCGCTGCCGTTCTCAGGGCCTCTGCCTCTGCTCTGAAGTTGGTGGAGTATCTGCCCGTTGCTATGGGGATGTGGGTCTCGTACCCGGTGTACCTGATATACACGCCTCCTCCTCCATCCCTCGTTGCTTCTGCGGCAGACCCATCCGTATAGGCGTGTGTCCACTGTTCTTCAGGGTAGGTAGATTGGATGAGCTCTAAGGTCAATGACTTCCTCTCGTGGTCTGACTGTGTGCCTTTCTTCCCAATGCCTGGAATGTCATCTCTGATGGTTGGGAATTTCAGTCTTTCCCATGAGGGGACAGATGTTGTTGTTGTATTGGTGTTGGCATGTGGTCCAACAGCTCTGGGTCTCTCCTCTCAAGTATTCTGCTCTGGTTGATAAAGCTGGACCTTTTGAGCCTCCCTTTTGTTGGCATGCTCATTCTTTCATGCATGGGACGATTTTGGAGGCGTTTGAACTTTGCTGCTTGTGTCAGCACCTTGATGTTTTTTCTGTCATCAAGGGGTTGCAGACCTGTGGCAGCCTCTAGAGCAGTAATGGGGGTACTGCGCATGGCTCCTGTCATCATTCTCATGGCCTGGTTCTGCAGTCTGGCCAGCCTGTCGCTGTTTGACTTGGCAGCGAGTTGCTGTAGCTGCCATACCGTACTCCAGAACGGGATGGACCCTGCGCACATACAGCTTCTTCAGTACGGTCTGGTCTGCACCCAGGTCCATGCCTGACAGTTTCTTCATTAGGGCCATCCTGATTTTCCCTCTGACCTCATTCTTGTGCAGCTGGTTTCTCCATGTCAGTCTGCGGTCTGGAGTGACCCCAAGGTATGTGGGGAAGTCGTCAGCCTCATGCTCTAAAATGAGACGCTTGAGATGCAAGGAAAGATAACTAGTGTGAGGATGCAGCAGGACTGGAAGAGTTACTTCCCTTATATTGCAAGTAGCGATTTGACTTTTCATGACAAAGAAAGTGGTTTCCCTTTTGTTATCTCAGTCATCACAAATACTTTATCACAACAATCCTAAATGACTTATATATACCTATAGTTTCGTTTTGCATGCCGATAATCGATTGTTACTACCGTACAATCTACTTAAATAGCACAGTCCGAGTGTAACACGATGCTGTTCACTTTACTCCAACTGCACGCCAGCACCAGAGACAAGGGAGATAACCACTACACTGTCAGGATGAGTAGAATGCAGGATGTTAAACAAGTAGATCTATCTTAAATAAAGCACAGCTAAGAAGAACACAGCAGAGCAAAGTAAACCATAGCGAACCAAAGCAACGCAACAACAAAGACAACAACAAAAGCCAAACATAGTAGAGTTTATGAACCAGAGTGTAGACGTCAGTGGAGGAACCGGGTTGTCGATTCCGAGAGTGCCAGAGCTAGACTTTCCCATGCACTGACAGCGCCAGGTCTCCCCAGTCGCCTCCGCTTCAGTTCTGCGTCCTACTTCGGCACTGCCCTTCTGTGGCAATCATGAGAAAACTCTGCTGTCGATGCCCCAATATTCATAATATTTTTTGTCGTCGTAAATGTTAAAGCGCTTGCTTTCATACTTCAACTTCTCACCTACTGATAAAGTGATATAATTGCTCAAACCACGTATTTCTGCCCCCTTGTTCTCGGGGTGCTATCACCATCATTCCACCAGCATCTCAACTCCTTGTGGAAGATGCAGCCAGGCTGTGGACGAACGCGTCAACGCTAATTTTCACAAGCTTCCTGTGCAGTTCCCACAGGTACCCGATTTTACTCCTGCATGGGCATGGAGAAAATGCGCAATGAGAAAAGCCAGGGGAAACAACTCTGTGAGACATGCAGCTTCGAACGCAGGACTGCAGGTCAAATTCGTTGAGACATCTGTAGATCAAGGGATCGACATATCTATTTTTTTTAAATTGGAAGCATCATGAAGACACAAAGAAAAGAGCTTAAATTTTTGCAGTCACTCGGATCGCTACACATCGAGAGAAGATTGCTGTATCTCATCTGCACGCACACACGCACGCGCACATGCCTGCACACATGAACGCATAAGCATAAGTATGCATGTGCTGCACTCTTCTTGCAATAGTCCTGTTGTACAGGGGTTCTCCTATCTTGCGCCGGGAAGTCGAAGTTCACAAATGCTGGTGGTCGTTTTCGATCAAACTTTATTCACGCACTGGTCGACACACAGCGGTGACAAGCAGTAAACAGTATCGTCATAAAAACTTCCTTATACGCGCATTGCCACAGAGGACTCACTCCTTACAAGGAGGACTCACTTATCCTCTAGTTAAGCTCTCACCTTAACTCTGTCGTGTCTGCTCTCTCGTGTGTCTCCCTGTTACAAATTTGATATGTTGTCTTTACTTTGACTTGTCTTGACTGGGCTCGTTTCTAAATGATGATCTAGGGGAATACACACTCACACAATCAAGCTCGTAACACTGGCTGCGCTCGATTTGTCCGCCTGAATCCGCCGGCGGGCGAGACGGGGCACCGGCGGGTTTTTTGTTGCGCTCGATTTGTTCAGGTGACGTCACTGGCGGATCACTCGGCGACCGCCGGGTCCGCCCTCAGGTTTTCTGAGGCGAACGAAGATCCAAGATGGCGACGACCAGACTAGGGTTTATGTTTTGTGACGCTTCGACACTGAAAATATTCGAGAATTCGTTCTCCGCTGACTCATGTGTGCCTTAATTTGTCACCTCGCTGTAATCTCCGCTGGATAATTGAAGTAGATTACGATTTTTTTTCTTTATTGTGTGCACGATGTGTGGTTGATGGTGAGAAATCCTGCATTAAGTTCGATTTGAAAATTCTCTCGCAAAGGGACGTAACTCTACATTCTGACCTCCCTTTGCGTAAAGGAAAATCGCTCGAGTGCGTGGTCTTAGGGTTTTAGGGTCTTTGACTGCACCTAGGCTCAGGAGTCACTTATCAGGGCACAGGTAGTGGTAATGAAAATGTTCAATTTACACAATAACCTCAAACCTTACCATAAACCAAGAAGACAGCACATTTCCTCATCATCGCTACCGCTGTCTAGTAACTCTTGTAAACACCACAATTGTGCCGCCATGTTGATCAGCCGAAAGCGCTCGATTGGCACGAAAGCTGTCGATTAGCCGATCACGTCACGGGGGACTGCGGTGACGTGGCGGCCGACGGATTCAGGCGGATAAATCGAGCGCAGCCACTTTATTTTTTAAACGCAACACCCACAGAAGTATTACAAACAAGAATTATGACACACACTAACGACAGATTGTCGTCATATTTCGTAATATAAATTATCACAGTATTGTGCAATATTTCCTCTTCATAGATTTTTTCTTATTATTTTTTTTAACCTGTGTTAGAGAGTACGGAAAATCCCAGTATATAAAAAAGTAGTTGACTAATCACAGACAAGATAACAAGATTTGACGGGTGAACACGTGATATCATACATATGCAAGTAGGTCAAGCTCTACGTTTGTTTGTTTTTGTTTGTTTGTGTGTGTGTGTGTGTGAGTATGTGTGTGTGTGTGCGTGTGTGTGTGTGTGTGTGCGTACGCATGTGTGTGTGTGTGTTAAATCATCATAAACTTTGCTTCATGGCTTCCTACCCCATTCCCCATTACACATTTAAACGGACCGGGCATTGATGACGTCACGGGCAGAGACCAACCCATTCTGTAAACCCGAGTCAGTAGTATTGACCTTGGCACAGTTCGCAACGAATGCGTAATAGACTTGACCCTTCGCACCACAGCATTTTGCATTTTTAGGTACTATTTTTTCCACTTTTTACAGAAATCATTCAGATGTCAACACGTGTTTCCATTTCAACACAAATATTTTATTTTATCGAATAAACGCTTGTTTATTGCCCCAGCAAGCGTAATTTATCCCTCCAGGTTTACTGGAGGTCCTACAGACTTTATCCCTCTAGGTTTACTGGAGGTCCTACAGACTTTATCCCTCCAGGTTTACTGGAGGTCCTACAGACTTTATCTCTCCAGGTTTACTGGAGGTCCTACAGACTTTATTCCTCCACGTTTACTGGAGGTCCTAAAGACTTTATCTGTCGGTCTGTCTGTGTGTGTGTCTGTCTGTCTGATTGATGGAATGGCGAAATTGCGAAATGTGTGACGTCATCAATAACTTGACGTAATTTTATTTGTCTGTCTGCCTGTCAGTCCCGACTTAACGGCTGATATCTCAAAAACTGCTGGACGGATTTCGTTGACATTTTGCACACTTACTGGAAGTTAGGTCCGATTGAATGTATCCCGTTTTCAGCATCGAGGTTTGAAAAGAAAGTTGTTTATTTTGGTCGTAAACTCAAAAACCTCCCCCCTCGAAATCAGTTGATGGAATAGCCAAATCGAGATCGAGTCAGAGTTATCTTTTCCTACTTTCACAAAACAATGAGTAGAGTAGAGTAGAGTAGATTCTTCGGCCTTCTTAGGCGTCCAGGGCCTGTTGCCGATTCTGATGGTTCTCTGGCTGTATTTGCATTGCTCTTACGGATACTGGTCTTCTGACCAGGCCTAGTCTTTTTCACTTGTGAAAAAAGAAAGAAAAAAGAAAGCTTATCTGTCTGTCTGTCTGTGTGTATGACTGTCCCGACCTAAAGGCTGATATCTCAAAAACAACTGGACGGATTTCCTTGACATTTTGCACCCTGACTGGAAGTTAGATCCGATTGAATGTATCAAATTTTCAGAATCGAGGTTTGAAAAGAAAGTTATTTATTTAGGTCGTAAACTCGAAACCCCCCCCCCCCCTGAAATGTCAGTTGACGGAATAACGATAATATATTTCGCCTTTTCCTTCATTCCCGTCACCAGCAGCGTTTCTCCCACGCTGTACGAGCGCTCAACAATTACATAAATAGTTTTCGTGATCCTCCCCAGAAGGAAAAAAATCGCCTTTGCTTTAAAAAATACCATTTTACAGTCAAAATTGTCCACCCACGCGGCCGGTCCGAACCTTCGAACAGCCACTCTGACTG
>JAWQFJ010023835.1:0-40000 GCA_034096865.1 Theodoxus fluviatilis | reverse complement strand
AGATGATTGCGTGTGTGACTGTTTTTGAACACCCCGCCATATAGGCAGCCACACTCCGTCTTCAGGGGATTTGATCTCTGTCTCCAGAGAATGCCAGTTGTTATGTTAGGAGCTTGCCACGGCTGAAGATAATCCCCACATAACAGTACAACATAACAACATTTTGCTGTAGCCTTGGTTTTTGGCTGGAGTCAACAAATAACAACAGCCTTTGCTCAAGGCAACCTCCAAGTTATCTACTGTTTTCTTACACAGTGACTAAGCTCTTCAAATAATGCTATTTGCCTTTTTCTTGTCCTCTATGGAGACGTCACTCCAACAGACAATACCACATGAAATTACTCTGGAGACGTCTTATTTCTTCTCTTTTCTTTCATTCCAGCGGCAGTGGTGGCGGTACGGGCTGGTGTTGTCACTTGTCCTGTGCGTGCTCACCGTGATCTTCTCGTTGGTGTTCCTGGACGAGTCCCCGAGACTTCCATCTCTGCCCAGACACTCCCACGCGTTTCTCGCTGGCCCCGTGTCCCGACTCGAATTGCAAGCCAAGAACCTCCCCTTCGCTCAGGACAGGGCGGATGCGGAAGGGGGAGGCTGGGAGGAGGAGGGGGCAGAGGGGGGGCAGGCTGGGAGAGGGAAAGGGGAAGGGGACAAAGACAAAGTCGGGGAGGGTTCCCATGATGTCAAGATCCTCAAATACATCGAGATTGAGGTTGGGAACTCGTCGCTGGACGGAGCAGCACCTCCTCTTGTGCTCGGTTCCCTCGGCAAGGGAGCGTTCAACTTCCCGGTCAAGGAAGGTGGACGTCGGCATCGTTATCCGGTGGAGGGGGACATCCTTGCCAAGAGTGGGATAGCTTTCCTGAACTCCAGCGTCTCATTGTCGTCGTCATCATCGGCGTCATCACGCCAGCGGTGGATCATCTACCTGTGTCATGCCAATATGATGTGTTGCGGCTGGGCCGATAGACAACGTGGGATATTGTCAGCGTACCTCATAGCGCAGGTGACCAACAGAACGTTTGGGGTGGACATGACGTCACCGTGTCCGCTGACAAGCTTTGTCCATCCACAGCGTCTGGATTGGCGAGTTAACCATACGGCGCTGCAAGGACGGTCCACCAAGTACATCTACTCTGTCAATGACACGGTAGGTAGAACTGCAAACAGTCATCAAAGATATCACTTTAAAAACTTGTGACCTTGACCCTCTTCCAACCCAACTCTACTCTGTCTACCCGAACTTCTTCCTTCTATCCTTGAAATCATCAACAACTCTCTGCAATCAGGCACTGCCCCAGACTCATTCAAGACCGCCATTGTCAAACCTCTTCTGAAGAAACCACTCGATCCCAACGTCCTAGGCAATTTCCACCCTGTCTCAAACCTATCCTTTATCTCCAAACTTCTTGAAAGAATAGTCCTCAACCAACTCAACTCTCCCATCCTGTACCACAATCTTCTCTCTCCTCTTCAATCAGCCTATCGACCCAACCACTCCACCAAAACTGCCCTTCTAAAAATCACAAATGACCTTCTCTTGGCCGCTGACAAAGGTCAAATCTCTGCCCTTGCCCTCCTGGATCTATCGGCCGCATTTGATACGGTTGACCACAACATTCTTCTTCAACGTCTTCAACATACTTTTGGCATCCATTGCACTGTCCTCTCTTGGTTCTCTTCCTATCTCGCTAACCGCTACCAGGCTGTTTCCATCGACAACCTGAATTCAGACCCCATCAGGCTCGAGTGTGGAGTCCCTCAAGGGTCTGTACTTGGGCCTGTTTTGTTCACCCTCTACACTCAACCCCTTGACCATATCTTTGACCGACACAATGTTCTCCACCACTCTTTTGCCGATGACTCTCAGCTCCACAACAACTCTTCTCCTGATCAATCTGACTCTCTCCTATCTGCTCTCTCTGACACTATCACCGACGTACAGAACTGGATGACTGAAAACAAGCTTCAACTTAACGGCAGCAAAACTGAAGCCATTCTGACAGGCACCACTTCCAAGCTCTCCAAAGCCACCTCTACTTCTCTTGAACTCTCCGATTCATCTATCCCTCTGTCTTCTTCTGTCAAGAATCTTGGTGTCACCCTAGACAACACCCTCTCAATGAAAAAACACATCTCTTCAGTCTCAAGCACCTGTTATTTTCAACTCCGCCGCATTGCCACCATCCGCAAGTACCTCACCAAAGACGCCGCAACCAAACTTGTCACTTCTACTATTCTGTCTCGTCTCGACTACTGTAATTCTCTTTTTGCTGGACTCCCCTCTTGTTCTATCTCGCGTTTACAGCGCATTCAAAACTCCTCTGCACGCCTTATACTAAAGAAGAAAAAGAAAGACCACATCACCCCATGCTACATGACCTCCATTGGCTACCTGTTTCAGACAGAATCAAATACAAGCTCAACACGCTCACATACAAATGCCTCAACAATCTTGCTCCTTCCTATCTGTCTACCTCTCTCAAACTCTGTAAACCTGTCCGATCACTCCGCTCTTCTCTAGACACTCTCAGACTCGACATCCCTCCACAACGACTCACAACCGTAGGCGGGCGCTCCTTCACATTCCAAGCGCCCACCCAATGGAACGCACTACCTCTCAGCCTTCGTCAGGAACCAACCTTAGCTTCTTTTAAATCTAGCCTAAAAACCTTCCTTTTTCCCAAGACGGAGAAAGAGTAAACTCCACCATACCATCCATCACACTGATGCAATGCAAACCTGGTACCAAGCAGATGTAATAGCCATGTACGTTAGTATATATTGTGATTATTATCTTATGTTATGTGTATATATGTTTGATTGTTGTGTGCATGTTTGCACCTGCCATAATGTTTTGTATTAGGGTGTGCATTCTTTTCTTATGGGTGTGAATGTGTGTGTGCGCGCCTTGAGTCGCCTAAGTGGTGAGATATGTGCGCATGATAAATTATCGTATTATTATTATTATTATTATTATTATTATTATTATTATTATTATTATTATTATTATTATTATTATTATTATTATTATTATTATTATAAATTGAGATGTAGTTGTGTGTGTGTCACTGTGTGTGTGTGAGTGTGTGTTTGTGTGAATGTGCGTGCATGAATGAGACTTGAGAGATAGAGAGAAGAGAGAGAGATTGTGTGTGCTTGCATGTGAGAGAGAGAGAGAGAGTGCTTGTGTGCGAGTTTGTGTGTGTGTGTGTGAGTGTGTAAACTGTGTACATACATGTGTATGTGTGTGTGTGTGATCTTGTGTTTCTGTATGTGCATTTGGGAGTGTTTAGGCTGAATATGCATGATTGTGTATGTGTGAGTTCACATAGGGGCACGTGTACGTGTGTGTGTGCATGTGTGTGTGTGTGTAAGTGTGTGTGTGTGTGTGTGAATAGGTGCATGTGTGTGTGTGTTAGTGTGCGAGGGAGAGGCAGACACACATACAGACAGATTGATGAAAACAGACACACATGGATGGAGAGAAAAATGGAGAGAAAAATGGAGAGACAAAGAAATGGATTGACACACATTGACAAACACAGAAGAAGAAACTGATGGATGGACAGAGATACTGGTGGACAGACAGTTAAACCTTTTCTCAGAGAAAACTTGTGTTACGAGTTAGATTCAATTAAATTCTCTTCCCAATCTTGGGTCGTTATTGTCTAGGGGTATTTCCAGATTCTAACTCGCAACTCTTCCACTCTCTCATACAAACAGAGATAGAACACGTCTGAAACGAGAGGTGGGGAACACAAAATCGCAAATCATGTTCTTTAATTCCCTTACAGTCAAAATTCTAAATGAGTGATGGACGCTATAATTAATTATTAATAGTAATTATGCAACAAATAGTAATCTAAATCCCAATCCCAAACGATATAATAAATGATCTGCCAAACCGAGATTGATACTTAGCTGATAGCGACGAAACTTTGGCCAATCCGAGGACACGCTAGCGGTGTTCGTAGGCCGCGAGGGGTGAGGTGAGGGAGGGGGAGAGGGGAAATGGGTTATCCAGTGCACGGGAGGTACTCACACACACATACACGCCTCGACGAAAACTTCCAGAGTGGGGATGTTCTTCCACCCAAATAAACTTGTCAGGCGAAGGGCAGACTCTTTCGCCTGCGGATACAGGTGACAACAATTCCTCCTTAGGACGAGGTGACTTGAAATGACACGTGAATTATGCCACGTGGACGAGCTGCAAGGGGCGAGCGAGGACGCAGACGACACGTGTGCAGAGCTGACGATACGCCTCTCCCACGGCGACTCTTGCTGTGAGGCGTTTTTCTTAACTGGAAGAGGACTCTGTAGTTGCCTTCTAGCTGGGGAGGCGGCTTTCGTCACTTCTTGACGGAGGGAATGCTGTTTCTGTTTTCTTCAGTGACGAGGGCTGAGCAGAACTCCGGCATGAACCTGGGACGACAAACTTTGAGCGTGGCAGGGGCGGATCTGGGGGGGGTGCAATGGGTGCAATTGCACCCCCCCCCAGCGGGACCAAAAAAAAAGAAGAAAAAAAAGAAGAAAAAAAGAAGAAGAAAAAAAGAAGAAAAAAAAGAGATATGTTGATAATGTAATAATGTAAATGTAATTGCACCCCCCCCCCCCCCCCAAGCAAAAAGACAAAAAAATGAGAGAGAGACTCAGGGAAAGAGATGTTGATAAATATTGGAATGTAAATGTAATTGCACCCCCCCCCCCCTCCTCGGCTTAAAAAAAGAAGAGAGAAGCTGATAAATATAGTAATGTAAATGTAATTGCACCCCCCCCCCTCCCTCGGCAGAACAAAAAAGAGAAAGAGATGCTGATAAATATAGTAATGTAAATGTAATTCCACCCCCAGCCAAAAAACTAACTAAATAAATTAAAGAAATAAAATACATAAACAATGATAATACATAAATAAAAAAATGGAAAGAGAAATATGTTGATAAATATAGTGATGTAATTGCACCCCCCCCCCCCCCAGCCAAAATAAAAAGGGGTGGGTGGGTGCAGAGAGAGAGATGCTGATAAATATAGGAATGCACTAGTAAAATTAAATGTAATTGCACCCCCCCCCCCCCATATAAAGATTATTAAATTCGAGGTATGATCTTGTTGCAAAGACTTTTTCCTCATGTTGTTTTTGTGAATTGTGATTCTTTATTATTAACATCGAACTTATTTAGCACTGTACATTTTCGAGCATGTGCTTCCCAAGAGAGAGACATGCAGTTGGTCCTATCTCCACCCCCCACCACATCAGTGGCAAAATGTATCGCCTGAAAATAGCACTTTACACGCTCAGATTGCACCAGATTGCACCATTTTGCTTCCTTTTTTAAAAAAATTTCCGGGGGGGCATGCCCCCGGACCCCCCTAGCATTCTCGGCGCTTCGCACCGTCGGTTTGGCGCTTCGCGCCTTCGCTGATAAGATACCAAAAAAAAAAAAAAAAACTTTGCACCCCCCCCTTTCAAAACCCAGATCCGCTGTCGCGGACTGGATGTGGTTGCGGACTAGATGTGGTACCTATTAATAGTCATGCGGTTTTTCCGTCGGCTCCGCCAATCACGGAGATGATAGCGACTCTTCTTAGGCCTAGCTCTTTTCCCACATTTAGTAGAATTTCGTACTTTTCTATTCGCTTTGAAGAGCGTCATATCTGGATGAAAAATAAGTAAATTACAAAAGAAATGCTTTAGGACGAGTAGGGTCACATTTTCTGTCAGTTACGAGCTTAAAGTGCAGGCCGTGTAGCACTTCATTTAACTGCTAAGCTCGATCGGGTCTTCTTGGGGACAAAAAACCATCGGGGAGGGGCCGGTATTGCGGGATTTTTTTAAAACAAAAGTTCTGAAGGCCATTTTGATTCTTTAGTCCTTAAACGCCAAAAAATAAAATTTGTGTTACCTTTTTAAAAAAAACAACGATTTTTTTTAGAAATTAGGAAGCGTGTGTGTTTTATCAATTACGGGTGAAGCTTTATATTCTAACTCCATCCCACGATTGACTCTCAACGGGTGGTCCCTACGCCCTAACTCCAGGGCCCGATGCTGATGTTGGACACAAACGTGACAAAAAGTAATTACGCGTCCGGGTTTAGGTGAAACTCCCCGGACAGTAAGTAAGTCAGTCAGGCGGGGTGGCGGGTGCGGCCTAGGCTGAGCGCTATCGGTAAAACCCGAAAAAAATAATTTTTTCCCCCCAAAAATAACAAAAATGTTATGGTTTTTAGGCATTATAGAACAAAAGAATCAAAACGGTCTTAAGAACTTTTGACCCCCAAAAAATCCCACAATAGCGGCCACCCGCAATAGAAATAAAAAACGAAAAATTTTCTAAGTTCCAAAAAAAAGTAACAAAAATTTTATGGTTTAGGCGTTTTAGGACAAAAGAATCAAAATTGTCTTAAGAACTTTTGTTTTTAAAAAAAATCCTGCAATAGCGGCCCTCCGCAATAGAGAGCCGACCTCAAACCATCATGGCGAAAGAGATTAGTCAGACCACCAGGAAGCAGTGCTTACATGAGTATGCTCAAACAATGGATCACCTGCGAGATTATATCGCCACCAAGTGCTACGCCGCAGGCCTCAGCCTCGCCCAGAAGAAGAAGATCTACAATCTAACGTCAAGATATCGTCTTCAAGGTTTCTATTGTTTTCACGCAGTGTGTTAAATTCGCTTATTGAAAAACTGCACAATAATTGTCATCGCAGTAAGACTTCCACAGCCAGGCCTCACTCTGCCCACTAAAAAGCGCAAACCCTGTGTCCGTACAACGTTGTCCTACTTCTGCAACTTGAACCCAGCAATGGAGTTACGCTTATGATAGGGATGTTTAAAATAGAAAACGACTTTTCTGACATCTGCACACTTTGCCCAAATTTTATTATAAAAGTGTAATTCACTATCCCATATTTACATTCTGACTAATACTTGGCACCTGGCTGAGGAATTTTTTCCCTGAGCTTGGTAAATTCCTCAACATAATTGTTAACAAAGTTCTTCATTACTTTTATTATCATGTTCTCCTACGCTTGTTGATCAGGCGAAACTCTCATGTTCATGGGTGGCAAGAAGGGATCGAGGGAAGTGGTGACATGTCTCGAGAGAATCACTGACATCATGCAACAGTACCACTCTGATCCCACCGGAGGCCACACCGGAATAAACAACACCTTCGAGAAGGTATCTGCGAGATACTTCTGGTGGGGGATGAAGAAAGACATAAAATATTTTGTAAGTAAAAAGCTTGTTATGACTTTGATTTGTAGAACTTCAAGTATTGAGATGTTTTTCATTAGCTACCAATATGGTCACATTACTACTCATAATGCAAAGGTATTGTTTGTCTGAAGAAAGACAGTTTAAATCTGAAAGCTTGCCATCAATATTGCAATCAAGAGAGAATGACTGCTTGCTATGAAGACAAAGCAAACACTTGCCATCAAGACAAAGTGAAAGATCACCAGTAGGACAAAGTGAACATGGGTTTACTGAAACAGCCTTTCTCAAACAATTTATTTAAAGAAAGAAATGTAATGGTGGTCATGTTGGCGCATAGTATATATGTCACGGGCAGTCCCACTTGTTCTGACACATCCTCTACATATTCCAACCCCAAAGAGAAGGTTTTAGGGTCAGACCAAGTAAACTGGCTCTACAGGGGGGACCAACATTTCTGTTCCTTATTTGTAACATAGTATAATGTGCACAACATGGGAAGAAAATGATGCAAATGTTTATATACATGTATTATAACAATACTACCATTCATGAAAAGCCAGTACTTGCATTTATGATGTAAGTAATAAATTTTAAATAATTTATTAAAATTTCTATATGAAACCCTTTGAATGTATACATAAGCATTTTCATAATTTCTTTTCTGAATGTGTCAGTTAACTGAATGTGGCTGGGTAACTGTTGTGTTTTTGTTGTACTACTTGTAGTACTTGTACTGTTGTGTTTTTGCCAATATTGAAATCCTTTCATGTGGCTTGAATTCGTGGTCGTTGAAATAATATATTTTCTGTATTTACTTACTACCAGTTTACTCCTTGTTTTTCAATAGGTGTCTACATGCCTTCCCTGCCAGCATTTTGAGCCGATCAAAACGCAGGCTCCCATGCTGCACCCAATAGTGACGGAAGAGCCCTTGGAGCTTGTCTGCGTGGACCTGATCGGTAAGAGAAATACTCTCTGAAACAAGAGTCTTAGTGCTATTTGTGTTAGATGTGCCATTACAGAGATTTAAATGCATCCAATATAACATGATACTTCTTCATTGCAAAGTAAAATCTGTGCAAGATGTCCTGTTGGCAACTATTATTCCATACAACAAAAGGCTGTTACACTTACAGTAAACTTGATGCTTATCCCCCATTAAAAGGGCAAAGTGATGGATGATTTACACTCACCTGACAGGAACGGAAATGCAGGATGTATGAATTCTCCAGTACCAGCACTTTATCCAATTTCTGGGGATACTTTTGGGTGGGCTGTACAGAGATTCAGAATTTGATTTTGAACCTGATTCTGTTTTCTGGGAAAAATTTGAGTGGGTTTTACACACACTCTGTCCAGCTAACTTAATATATATCCTGTCACCAGTGTTGTATTGTGAGGCAAACTAAATTATATGTCAAGATAATTAGACACTCTGAGTTTGAATAGTCTATTTTTATACTGCAATGAATGTTTCAAAATATCTAAACTTATTTGTAGACCAGTTGTCTCATTAGCACGCTACGTATTCATGTGCTATAATTTTATTAATTTTATATGATGATTCATTACTGTCAATGATTATTTTCCTCAATGCATTATTTATGAAACATTTCATCTCCATTGTTGCAGCTTCACTCTTGGCTATGTGACAGTCTGTTTCATTTACTTCGCCCTGTTTTGTCTCCTTTTTGTCTTCTTGGTTTCTTTAACCCTGAGCTGCTGTCTCCCAGAACACATACACACAATCTGCCTTTCTCAATACCAAAACTGTTTTGTAGCTTTCATGCAGTTCACAGCAGCCAATCCATCTGACAGTTTGAACCAGCCATTGTGCGTCTTTCCTTCTGAGAATCTTGGAAAGGCTGGGTGTAAGACTGTGCTTTATGGTATTTTGTATCAAGAGGCACTCTCAAGCTACCCATCCATCTCCATTGCAAAATGATGTTGCCTATACTCTGTGATAGTTTACCAAATTTACTTTAATCTTGCCAAAAATGTTCTGTCTTTCCCCTACAATGAAATCACTTGACTCACTCACCAAGATGTACCCACACTGTACCGGTGTGTTACAGTGACAGTACTCATGAGACACTAATTTTCTTGAACTATTCTTAAGGCAGTCTTTGGTTTTCAGAAGCAGTTTAATCATATACACCATTGTGTTAAAAATTCCAGAATGATTCTAAGTATGTG
Organism: Theodoxus fluviatilis; assembly: GCA_034096865.1. Classification (NCBI taxonomy): domain Eukaryota; kingdom Metazoa; phylum Mollusca; class Gastropoda; order Cycloneritida; family Neritidae; genus Theodoxus; species Theodoxus fluviatilis. The sequence goes on along the minus strand of JAWQFJ010023835.1, from coordinate 30,584 downwards.
AAATATTCCATTAGACTTTTAGTTGAACATTTGGCAAATATAATGTGTCTATAAGACAACCAATTGCTTATTTTATTTTGGCAAATGTTAGTATTATTATGTATTTGAAGAGTAATTGTGTCATTTTAAATAGTTTGTAAAAAGTTTAAATTGTACTTCAAGGAAAACTACCCACAACGAAAAGGGGACACAAGTATATCATGACAATCATTGACCACTTCACAAAGTTTGTGGATTTATACCCGCTGCAATCCAAGAATGGAGAGGGCACAGGCAGAGCCATCAAAACCTTTGTCAGAAGGTTGGTGAATATTTATAATAATCATAAAGGATGTGAGTTTTAACTCTCAATAGTGGAAATAATTGTGACTAATGGAAGTTCAGGACTTTAACATGCCATGATCAATGATCTGCTTCTAAATAGGTGTGAAAGACAAACATGTTTTGTTGCTGTCAATTCAGTTGAATTCATCTTTTGAAACAAAGTGCACTTAGCTGGAGTGGGCGATGCAATCATTAGGTTGAAATATATGCCACACACTTTGCAGTATGTTCAGTCCACACACATTGGATTGCTCTTGAAATTACTGAAATATGTCAACATACATAGATTCTGTGTTTGTAATTTGCAGATGGGGTGCACCGAAACGACTTTTGTCGGATCAGGGTAGAGAATTCTGCAACAAGGTATGTTTAAAATATATCTCCTTGCTGTCTGACAGATGTACATCTCTAATCAATGCATGGGTAAAGCTTGCATTTGACAGGCCCACATTGAAAACTGCCGTAGATTGTGGTTGAGATCATTAGAAGTGGAGAGATGTCTACAAAAGGAAGAAAAACATCTGTTTGCTAAAAGGACTGCAGTACTTTCATCTCAAATCAGTCAACCTGAGAGAGAGGGACAGAGAGAGAGAGAGAGAGAGAGAGAGAGAGAGAGAGAGAGAGAGAGAGAGAGAGAGAGAGAGAGAGAGACAGACAGACAGACAGACAGACAGACAGACAGACAGAGACAGACAGAGAGGAAGAGAGGGGTGGAGGGAAGGAGAGGGAAAGGGAGGGAGAGAGGGGGGGAGAGGGAAGGGGGAGGGGAGAGAGGGAGAGGGGAAATTTTTCAGTGATTTCCATAAGATCTTGACAAACGATTTATCATATGAGTGTTATATACATGTGTATATGCATCATTGAATCTCTAATACACTTGTCATCTTCAGAGCTATGTGTGCCTATATGTATTTCTCCAAATTGCACCAAACTCAGTCTGAGAAAATCAGTTGACATACATGAACGGTAGTTATGGTTGCTAATATTACTTCCTCCTTCTCCTCCTCCTTCTCCTCCTCCTTCTCCTTCTCCTCCTCCTTCTCCTCCTCCTTCTCCTCCTCCTTCTCCTTCTCCTCCTCCTCCTCTTCCTCCTCCTCCTCCTCCCCCTCCTCCTCCCCCTCCTCCCCCCTCCCCCTCCTCCTCCTCCCCCTCCTCCCCCTCCTCCTCCCCTTTCCCCTCCTCCCCCTCCTCCTCCTCTCCCTCCTCCTCCTCCCCCTCCTCTTCCTCCCCCTCCTCCCCCTCTTCCACCACCTTCCCTACCTTCCTTCCCTCCTTCCTTCCCTCCTTCCTTCCCTCCTTCCTTCCCTACCTTCCTTCCCTTCTTCCTTCCCTTCTTCCTTCCCTCCTTCCTTCCCTTCTTCCTTCCCTTCTTCCTTCCCTCCTTCCTTCCCTACCTTCCTTCCCTCCTTCCTTCCCTCCTTCCTTCCCTCCTTCCTTCCCTCCTTCCTTCCCTTCTTCCTTCCCTTCTTCCTTCCCTCCTTCCTTCCCTCCTTCCTTCCCTCCTTCCTTCCCTTCTTCCTTCCCTTCTTCCTTCCCTTCTTCCTTCCCTCCTTCCTTCCCTCCTTCCTTCCCTCCTTCCTTCCCTCCTTCCTTCCCTATCTCTTCCCTCCTTCCTTCCCTATCTCTTCCCTCCTTCCTTCCCTATCTCCTCCCTCCTTCCTCCCTCCCTCCTTCCTTCCCTACCTTCCTTCCCTCCTTCCTTCCCTCCTTCCTTCCCTCCTTCCTTCCCTCCTTCCTTCCCTCCTTCCTTCCCTCCTTCCTTCCCTCCTTCCTTCCCTCCTTCCTTCCCTCCTTCCTTCCCTCCTTCCTTCCCTCCTTCCTTCCCTCCTTCCTTCCCTCCTTCCTTCCCTCCTTCCTTCCCTCCTTCCTTCCCTACCTTCCTTCCCTCCTTCCTTCCCTACCTTCCTTCCCTACCTTCCTTTCCTCCTTCCTTCCCTACCTTCCTTCCCTCCTTCCTTCCCTACCTTCCTTCCCTCCTTCCTTCCCTCCTTCCTTCCCTACCTTCCTTCCCTTCTTCCTTCCTTCCTTCCTTCCTCCTCCTCCTCCTCCTCCTCCTCATCATCATCATCATCATCATCATCATCATCGATCATTGTCATTGTCATTGTCATCATCATCATCATCAGTCATCACCATTGCTAACATTGTTATGAATACATTGTAATCTGTCCATTTTACTTCCTTCGTCTGCCTGGTTGAGAAAGAGAAAAAGAGTTTCTGTATCAAGTGTAGTGATTACATACATTTCTTGCTGCCTAAAAAAAAGATTTGGAAGAGTAATAAAGTAGCTTAGCCAGCCACTGAAGCTGCCCATTTGGTTGTTGGTGCTCAGGCATTAAGACAACTGCTTGGAATCTAAGAGAGGAGGAGAATATAATGGGGGCACCAGGTAAAGAACAAACTGCACCCAAATGACAAGCTAAACTGTCAGAGACAGTTCCCCTCATGGCAGGATATGTATACCAGACTTGTAGAGATAGTGTGGAGAATGTTACATGGAATGTTGCACCAGTACATCAAATCTTATTACAGCTTTAGCTAGAGGCATATTGCAGAAAGCATTCAGGAAATCAGTTAAGATTTCTGAACATGTCACTTCCTTCCCGCAGATGAATACTGAACTCTGCCAAACCCTCAACATCAAAAGATCTGTGGCGTCTGCCTACCATCCACAGACTAATGGGTTGGCAGAAAGAAATAATGCCACGATTAAACAGAGAATTGCCAAGATCTGCATGGGGAATATGGAATGGGATGACATCCTTGAGGATGTTGCCTATTATATTAACACCCAACGCCAGGGATCCACTAGATATGCCCCATTCTTCCTCATGTTTGGCAGAGAGCCCAGGACACCAATAGAAGTAAGTATTACCAATTAAATTGTGGAGTTTTTGTATTTGATCCTTTCAACCCATCTTCCTGTGGATCTAACATGAGAAAAAGCATGTTCTTTTACTTTCTTCTGAATTGCTGTGGAATGGATGCACTAATGGAAGATATGAAAAGACTGATGGATTTTCTTTGTATGGCAGATGGAAATTGCTTCAGAGGAAGTCCTTTCTCTGCCACCAGAAACCACTGAGGAGGGCATTGAATGCCACATCTCACAACAGAAAGAAAAACTGCAGAGCGCATATCAACAAGTATGTGAATATTTGCGAAATGATGTGTGAAATGTTGATGAATATTTTGGATAGGCATTGCTTCTCAAGTCAGTCAACCTGTCAAAGCAAGCAAGGCCAAAAAAAGAAAGTAATGGTTAAGTTTACATAGTATAAAAATAACGATAGGACAGCACGCAGTTTGTTGTTTATCATCAGTTAAAAATAACATAAAGAGTTTAGGGTCAGGAAAAAAAAATAAAACAAATTGCCTGGTTGGGTTACCCTAACCACAACTATTTTTGTTGCTGAAAGGCATATAATGACTTGAGACCACTTAAAAGTGCAGATGCCAGGCAGTTGCTATGTGTAGCATAATCATATGATTGCAATATGGAATACAAGTAGAATGTTGTACCTACTTCAGAAAGTTCATGAGCCTGCGAGAGAAGCACTCAACAGACCTCTGTGTGGCATGGAAGGAGGGCCTGCTGCCTTCAGGAAGGCAGCTAGATGGCCACTCTTGTGGTCCCTTTGTCATGCTAGTGAGTATCCAACTTTTAGTGTTAATAGGCACTTCATTACCAATTCACAGCCTCCTATGTTCTCACAGAACAGTAAAAAATAATGTATGAGGGAAATAAACTATTCCTTCATGTATAATCCTGGAATGCCTGGGAAAATCTTTTTTGGCTGTTTGCACTCCATTTTTATAATGTGAAATAGCAATCAGTACAAACAACTGTTACTGGTGAAATATAGATTCTGAAATGTTCAGTCATACAGTCACAGATGTATCCATCTCTATTCTCTTTAAGTGCCAGACATAATCTGACTGGGATGAAGTTCATAAGCTCCATCCCCCTGTGGGTTTGGATGTGAGAATAGACCCACCACATCTCCCTATGAAATTCGTAAAAGGCAATTAAATAGGGACATGATGACCTGATTTTAATGTCCCTTATTGGTGATGCAGGGCAGCAAGTCATCAGGATTCCAGTCTACAATGTGCAGCCCAGGGAATTTTACATAAAGTGCTTGCTGCCCAGCAACACCAAAGTACTGCATGCTTCAGAATGAGACAGATGTATACTCTAATTTCTCCGTTATACATCGATCTACACTGAAAAGCAGCAGTTGGTCATAGCAATGATCTAAGTAGGCTGTGTTGTTCAATTAGTCATTAGAACTATCATCAATAGTTTTGGTTGCAATTTTTCCCTTTTGTGTGTGAAAATGAAATTCATATCCCAAAACCTCAGTTTCTTCTAACTTTTCAGCACTTAGAGGTAGGATGAATTTTTCTCAAGTTTCCACAATTGCTTGTGCTATACCAAGTGATTTCACAATTTTGCTGAATTAGACAGTCTACTTGTACAAGATACAACTGTTGCATTATTTTAATTCTGGTTACAGAAATCTTCTTTTGAAATTGTGACTTAAATATATTTACAACCAGTTAGACAGGTTTCCAGCACAGAATTATATTTTCAATACATGTACATACCCGTAAATCTGTTGCAAAGGATTTTAATTTACCTTCCCTTGCCAACTAATTTGCCCAATATAAAGACTACTTGGTACATGATTGTTGATGATTTTTCTTCACAGAATGCCTTGGCAATCGCTGCAGGCCTGCATCCACAGCAATTCACACAGCAACACGCTACAGCCATGAGAGACCAAGTGTGGTTGGAGCTGTTGCAAGCTGCAAAGTAAGTACATCATTTGTTATGTCTCTTGCAGTTTTGTTTCTTTTCTTTGCTCAATGCAATGGCTGCTATAATATAATCTTCTGATGTAACAGTTCTGAAAAGTTTGTGATTGATTTAGCCACATCAAAGTTGCTGTTGTTAAATCATCAGAAGCTGAGTTATGGTGTGTGTGTGTGTGTGTGTGTGTGTGTGTGTGTGTGTGTGTGTGTGTGTGTGTGTGTGTGTGTGTGTGTATGTATGAGGGTATGTATGTATGTTGAGTCGTGGTTCTGGTTATTGGATCTCTGGGCACGGTGCACAGACAATTCACAAAAGGTTTTGTCCAGTCACCAGGCTAAACACCTGGCGAAATATCTCAGCTTATCAGTCATGATAGGTTCAAGACGTGCCTGGGCAAGAAGAAGTTTTTTGTTGGAAAGAACTGGGGGAGAACAAGGGCAGCAGAATAGTGCATAGCCCTGAGCCAATTTATTGTTGCGTGTGATGGCATAGTAGTTTTGTGACAAAGCTAATTAGGAACCCAGAACTCTCTTGCATGGCTTATGTATTTGCAGTTTTGTCAATAATTTGTACATTTTTTGGCAATAAAGTGATTTGATATGTTTGTATCATGCAGCAGCCCGTGAGTGATGACACAGAGCAGTGGCAGACCCAGTGACAGCCATGGACAGCCACAAACTTCCGGTGCCCCACCTGCTTTGAACTTTGCCACTCCAGACTGGGTCTGCAGAGCCCCTAAATAACTCATAGGGATGGGAGTAGAGCTGGTAATTCTTGAAGCAAGGGACAACTGAAGGAGATGTTTGTATATACATGTCACAAATCTACCCCATTTATTTCATCCTTTTTTCTATTTCATAGAAGAATTAGCTTGGAACTATTTTTCCCTGAGATCCAACCCACTAAACGACCCATGCCACCCCTGTCCCTACACCTTCTCTCCTCTCCCAGTCTCCCCCAACCCCTAACTGATGTTAACAACTATGACAATGAAGATGATGATGTGTTGATATATCTCTTCGGTTTTGTTTCCCTTGTAATATTGTCCTCTTTGTGTATTTTATAAGCCCAATAGACTGAAATTTTAAAAAGTTGTTATAGATCAAGATTTCTGGTTAAGTGCATGTGCATGCTAAAACACTCTAGAAGCATGTACCATTGTAAACAACTATCTCCAAATACTAAGTACATGTATCTCTACCTATAGTGGTAAAGTTGTTTGAGAAGGCAGTAAAATAATTCATATTTCTTGTTATCCATGAGTTTGGTGTTCCCATTTCCAACCAGCCAATCCCTTTTCCCCTACTTTACTGAGTACCAGGTAATGAAAATGTGGGTTACTGTCTTAATTGACGATAACTGAGCAATGTCTTTGTTAATATGGCTAGATGGGATGAGGACTGTATGTTGAGGATTTTGTATAAAAACTTCTGAGAGAAATGAAAGAAATGAGGTGCTTTCATCCATTTGATAGATTAAGATCTGAGTGCAGGAATGTGCTAAAACCACTCAGGAGACATACACCACTGTAAACAACTATTTCCAAATAGTAAGTTTCTGCACTTACAGGTGTGTAGAGAGACAGTACACAAATTCATGTTTCTTGTTACCCAAGAGTGTGTTGTACCCTTTTTCAATCAATCAATAGATCCCTTTTCCACTCCTTCGTTGTGTTTGAGAATGTCGGTACTGCCTGGATGACGATGGCTGGCAATTTTCTGTTAATAAGGCATTAAGAGATGAGAGAGACATATTGAGGGTTTTGTTTAAAAACTGAAAAGAGAAATGTCAATCCTTCATAAGTGTTGCATCAAACTGAAAAAGGCAGACAGGTCCTGTTTCCTGAACAGTGTCCAGATTGTGTCCTCTTGGCATGGATTGCATGAATTCAGATATTCGTGTATCTACTACTTGTTCATGTGCACAGCAATTGCACTTTCTTCATGAATAAAGTTCTTTTGATGTGTATCTATGTCAAAGGGCAGAGAGTCTCTCGTGTATACATCCTTAGTAGATTATTGCCACTGATGCTGTTTGACCTTACATAAGTACTTGTGTAGTTAAAAGGGATTTTCTCAAATTCATGGGTGAAAAAAAATGTTGCAAACTTGTGAAGGTGTATATCATCAATATAAACTTGACATCATGTGAGTAAAGCTAACTAGCCAAAAAGGACAGAGTTATTAAAAATGAAATGTTGCAAATACTTATTCTGGTGATGTTTCTAATGATATATATCAGTAGAAGGGAGAAACCAGAACAGCTTATGCATAAATAATTCTAGGTATCATTAACAATAATTTCAGTTGCAGAAATGACCTCCTGGGCTTTTGTTTCTGGGCTGTGTAAAATCTTTTGTTGTATTCACTTCATGTGTACCTATTCATGTGTGCAGACTTGCATTGTACTTTCCATGAAAGTTCATTTTGATAAGTATGTATATATGTTTATGTGTTAGTAGTAAGATTACTAATGCGAATGATGACAGATGTGTTAATTAGCACAGCTGGTTTACAGTATAACAAAAATGATTTGAATATGGCAGACAATAAACTGCAGTAAGTAAAGACATGTTGATAATGGATGTAACATCAATGAAGATGATGGTGGTGCTGAGGATGATGCTGATGTTCCTGCTGCTCCTTCTTCTGATGGTGACGATAATGTTGCAGTTCGTGATGTAATGATGGTGATGCTATGGTGATGGTGATGAAGACAAAAAAAATCTGGGTCCTTTTTTGTGGATGAATATTGTGATGCTGTGAATATTAATTATGACAAATGTGTGACTTGTTTTGTTTCCCTTAATATCGTGAGATAGACTGGTGATGGTGGTGGGTGTGATAATGATGGTGGTGGTCCCAATGATGCAGAAATGTAGTAAATATAGTGATGATGAATATAACAAGAATGATAATGTTGCTGTTGGTGTTGCCTTGGTGTGATTGTGGTGAGGCTACTTAAAAGGACAAATATGTGACTTGCCATGGTTAATGCCAAATGTGATTAATGATGTTTGCTTTAATGACAATGAATGGTGGTGAGGATACTTATGATAATGATGATTATTAATATGTAACCTATAATAAATCATGCTGATGAGGGATGTAACAACAATGATAATGATAGTTGTGCTGATGGTAATGCTGATATTGCTGCTGCTGTAGCTCCTGAATGTTCGTGGAGTTTGTGTTGCACTGAAAGCTTGCTATGTTGCTGATAATGCTTATGTTGTGCAAAATAATAAATTATGTATTGCTTATTCAAGCATACTGTATTGGTTAATGTTATTCATTAATAAAGTCCTTTTGATGTGTAATAAGCTGATTAATAAATTGAAGATGAAGCACATTCTGGTTGTAATGTCTTTTTCCATCAGCATGTTGGAGTTTTTTGTGCAGTGTGATAATGCTGCCTTAAATTTGCAATGATAAATATGCTGCTTAACACTATCAGCCTCATACATTGATAACAACAAAGAGATAAAGACAGGGAACAGTGCAATTTCAAGAAAGCCACACCCAAGGGATGACAGTTAAATGACTTCCATAGGGATGTTGAGGTGCTACTTCTGTCAACACATGGGGAGACGAGTAAAGCACAGGATGAAAAAACTAAAACTATGCAGAATTTTAAAATACAAGAAGCAAAGTGAAAAGAACACTTGGACAAAAAGGGAATGTAAGATGGATTCTGCCAAGACATCCACTGTGGACCAGTCAGCTCCACTAAAGGCATTCTTTTTGTTGCATCATCCGAGTCATAAAGGGAACTTATTCTTTTGATGCTGTACACTAATCTGCATTCTCTTTTAAATCCCACCAAACGCATAATAGATTAGGAGTTGATGCAGTGATAAGTAATATTTATTTGAGTGTATCCCTGTCAGCAAGTGAGCAAAAGTGTGCATGCTTTCATGAGTGTGTTCATTAGCTGCATGTGCAAAATTGCATGCTCTTATGTATGCATGCTTTTGTGTATGTTACTGTGTGTGCATAGGAGTGTGTCTGATTGTGACTATGTGCTTTCCTCTGTATGTGTGTGTGTGTGTGCATGTGTGTGCACACACTTGTGCATGTGTGTGTGTGTGAGCCTGTGTGTGTTTGTGTGTGTGACTACTATACTGATGATAAAAATGTTTCTGTCAAGAGGCCAATAGGAATTTGGAGCTGACATTCGAGCAATTTTATGAAGAAAGAATTTAAAGTAAACCATTATTAAATTCCACTATACATAGCATGATGATAAATTGCTAGTATACACAGATTACAAGACATGACTGCATAATCATGCTGCAATTTGTTTTTCCTCATCTTCTATGAAATATATCAATGAATCTGTAATTGTGTTGCTAAAAATATATAAATTATATAAAGTATGTGTCATTGGAAAGATAACTGTAAGATGGAATCAGTTTCGTAGTAAGATGTTTTTATATCAATGCTTTTTTTAACCCTAGGTTTGTTAGTTAATTAGTTATTCAGCACAATAACTCAAAACGATAAAAACGGATCCTAATGAAAATTGGTGGAAGGTCAGGGATTCTCCCAAATAAGAATCCAATGCATTTTGGAGGTAATATGGTGTCTCGTTTTGGAATTACGACCACAATGATACATTTTATTGCAAATCAGTTTAATCACGAAGTTGGTGACGTCGAACTATTGAAGACATCATCGAATGCGCTCGGCACTCAGAAATCGCTATCAGCCAATAGAATGAACCAAACTTCGTAGCGTCAGGCCTGGATTGCCGAAAATCCTACTTTAATTAAATATACATATCATGGAATAAAACGTGTGGCTTTCTTGAGGTTGGTTGTGCTCTCAGTGTTCGCTAGACTAGTGTGACAAATTGAATTTGTCATGATGAACAACTGCGAACAGGTAGTGTTATACCGAGTAATTCTAAAGGCTGAACACGTAACAACATACGACTCGAAACATCGACCAAGTTAGTAGATCTCCATTTGTACCTTGAAATATTTTTGGCCAGAGCCAGAGGGCTTCATCTATTACTTCACTGATTCCATAAAATCGTAAAATAAACACAACGGTCCAATATCTCAGTTTCACGGTACAGCTAGAGAGCGAGTGCACAAGGGTCGCGTCTATAGTGCGCACAGAACAACTGAATTTGCATTTTGATGTAGTGGCAAACAACTTGGAAGCATACATAAGAGTTTGGGAAAACAACATGCTTCCAGGTTCGCGAATTCCGGGAATTCTGTGAATAATGCAGCCGTATTTATAATATCGCAGTCAGCAGCCACCTACGAGCTCGTAACTGACAGAAAATGTGACACTGCTCGTTCTAAAACGTTTCTTTCGTAATCTACTTATTTTTCATCCAGATATGACGCTCTTCAAAGCGAATAGAAAAGTACGAAATTCTACTAAATGTGGGAAAAGAGCTAGGCCTAAGAAGAGTCGCTATCATCTCCGTGATTGGCGGAGCCGACGGAAAAACCGCATGACTATTAATAGGTACCACATCTAGTCCGCAACCACATCCAGTCCGCGACACCGCCCCTGCGTGGTGACGGCAGAGTCTAGATATGAAGTAGTCCAGTTACTTCAGTCGTGGAGGGTCCACCTTTCATCTTGATACGGCGGATGCCATGCAAAAATTTATAGAACTGGGGCCGGTTGCTCAACAAATGCCTACCTGCCAGCTAATTTAGTGTCAGTTAGTGACTAGTTGCAAGGTAACTAGCTAGCAGTTAGGGACACTATCTATCGGACTTGCACAGCGTCAATTTAACTGAAAGCTAGTTACCTTGAAGCTAACGCGAGTAGCTGAATGTAAGTCCTGCTACGTCACAAGGTAATAAAGAGAGCTTTTTCATTGGTTAGTTGATGAATGCAACGAGCTATTTGATTGGGTGGGTTGGGGATTTTCCACACGGAAGGAGGCGAACGCACAGCGTCAGCGAGAGAGTTGATACGAGCCCAGCGAAGCTTCGCGCACTTCTATGTATACCTGACGCGTGGACCTCAGCGACACCAGGAAAGATTATAAATACATTGTTGTCGTCGAACCTTCCTTTGGCTGTGTTCATAATACAACTATCTTCAGTTTTCGCGTCTTTCAGACAGCTTACCAGATTATCGGCAATGGATCAATCTCGAGAAGGATTGTGTTGCTTTTGACTGGTAACACAATTTTACCGCCAAAAGCACGGTAAATGAATTAAACCTCGTGTAGATTATGAGCAACTAGCGGGTACCCTTGCTACGCACTGCTGATGTGTGAATATTTTATAGCATGTTTACATACAAACTCAGACTGACTTGGAAATACCAAACACATTGATAATAAAAGAAGAGTAAGTACTGTTACATGTTGAAAACTGCATTAAAATAATAAAAAAATAAAACTTTTCCGGGGTTCGAACCCAACGTCTTTGGGACTTGCGAGTGTTCACAGTCCCGCGCTCTATCCCCACGTCTACTGACTCACATGACATCATAGCGAGTCGTTAACGTATATATATGATCCGCGTTGGTCCACCAAAAATGCGAGCATAGGACGAAGGCCGACTCAAACTTACGAGGACCTAAAAAAGTCACTTCAAAGTCAAATTTGGTCACGAAAAATACCCTACTACCCCTTCCCAACCGTCCCAACTCCACACAAGGATCAAAGCGATCTCGATACACCCGATTTCGTCTCTGATATCGCTGACGAAAACTCTAGTGAATGATCGCCGCCATGTTTACCTCCCAACTAAGGGACTTTAGAGCTGCTCCGACCACCTCTAAATTATTCCCGCTAACTTAGCTGTCAGGTAGTCAAATTGGCGCACGAGCAACCCAGTTAAGCTATCCGGCGCTGATTTAGCTGGTAGGTTGCGTTTTAGCTGACAGCTAGCCGGTAACGGCTTGTTGAGCAACCGGCCCCAGGGCGCTATACCTACACGTGGGTCTGTTCCATTAAAAATAATCGTACAAGCTCGCCCGTCTTGCAGCGCACAGGTAGTTTATATGCCCGCCAAAACTTCTAGGCGTTTCTCATCCAATCGCAACACCGATGAGAGGTCTTGAGTCTCGATCTCACGCAATTAACCAATCACTGTTCAGCCGTATAAATACTAAACTTGGTCACATGTCTGTAGCAAGTCATTCCTATTGCTCAGTCAACCAAACAACATCATTTTTGAAAGTTCTCTGAAGATTCCATGATGATTGGCCAGTCTCGAACCACCAACCAAGATGAGCTTAAAATCCAAATAAAACGTGTTATTAATTAATTCCTTCATCAGGCAAGGGTCAGGTTCGTTTACTTCTTGCCTCTCACCATTCTTAAAAAAACAGGTTGCATTTTACTGCACTCACGGTTTGGCAGATTTTAACTAAACTACAACACAGTTTGGCAGATCTTACTAAACCCACCCCACTGATGAATCAAACAACAATACAGTGAGGAAGGGTGCTTTCGTCACAACTTGGAAAACAGGAAGTGAAATTCTTGACTGACATTACTTTCTGAGAGACTGAAGGCCTGGTGACACTGTTAGTGTTAACGAGGATGTTGAGATACATTTCCTTCAGGACTGTCAGATGTTCACTGAAGCGATAAAAGCACTTGCACTTAACCCTGAATATTTTCAACCCAGCTAGTGTGTGCAGCAACACAGGAAATATTTTTCATTCTTTGATATTGACATATTGGAAGTTTTGCAACTGAAAGATTGGTGTTGGGCCTGGTTTCTGTTAGTGAGATGTGTGTGTGTGTGTGTGTGTGTGTGTGTGTGTGTGTGTAAGTGTGTGTGTGAGTGTGTGTGTGTGTGTGTGTGTGTGTGTGTGTGTGTGTGAGAGAGTGTGTGTGTGTGTGAGAGTGTGTGTGTGTGTATGTGTTTGTGTGTGTGCACGTATGTGTGTGTGTGTGTGTGTGTGTGTGTGTGTGTGTGTGTGTGTGTGTGTGTGTGTGTGTGTGTGTGTGTGTGTGTGTATGTGTGTGTGTGCACGTATGTGTGCATGTGTGTGTATGTATGTATGATGTATGTAATGTAATGTAATGTAATGTAATGTATTGTAATATATGTATGTATGCATGTATGTATGTATGTATGTATGTTTTTCTGTAGAGCGTGAGGGAGCAGTTTGTTCCATGTTGACATATCCATATACAGATATGGTTTGTGTATGCTTAACTGAATAACCTATGAGAAACTGTTTGATCTATGTTGATACAGCTGTATGTGTACTTGTCACACCTGTCTGTTCTGTGCTAATATATTAACTACATTTTTCTGTAGAGCGTGAGGGAACAGTTCCATGTTGACATATATATCCATATACAGATATATGGTTTGTGTGAGCTTAACTGAATAACCTATGGGAAACTGTTTGATCTATGTTGATACAGCCGTGAATTCATGTTCAGGTATACATGGGTATGATTGTTGTGTATTCAAAAAATATATGCAACCAGCACTTTGTATTCTGCTTCAGTAAAATATCATCCTCTCTACAATCAGTTGAATAGCAGGTGATCAAAGGGAGACAATCATGCTAAATTAAACGATGCTTCTAGAGCAAGCCATCAGCAGTTATGTCCCATAAGTACACTTGGCATGCAATTCTATTGAAAAAGCTATTTTGTCTCTGTCTCCCCGTTTACACTCCCAAAGAAGCCACCACCATTGTGAGTATTGTAAGTAGTCAGACTCTACCCTATCCTAAGGTGCTACATTTCGCATGATTCATGTATCTATTCACTATGTACAACATTGTACTCCTTCGTGAATAAAGTCTTGTTGATATGTATGTATGTATGTATGTATGTATGTATGTATGTATGTATGTATGTATGTATGTATGTATGTATGTATGTATGTATGTATGTATGTATGTATGTATGTATGTATGTATGTATGTATGTATGTATGTATGTATGTATGTATGTATGTATGTATGTATGTATGTATGTATGTATGTATGTTATGTATGTATGTATGTATGTATGTATGTATGTATGTATGTATGTATGTATGTATGTATGTATGTATGTATGTATGTATGTATGTATGTATGTATGTATGTATGTATGTATGTATGTATGTATGTATGTATGTATGTATGTATGTATGTATATGTGTGCATGTGAAGTGGTTTGAGACCTGCATGTGGGTGATAAGTAGCTTTATAAAAACACATTTACTTTCTTTTTTTCTCACCTGGTGTCCCCCTGTGGGTTCGGGGTAAGAATTGACCCACAGCGTCTCCCTACGCGATTCGTAAGAGGCGAATAACTAGGGACACCGTGACTTGATTAGCGTTTCCTCTAAACTGTTCTAGTGACTTTCGTGCTTAGTGGCCTTACATAGCCTTCAAAGGCTGATAGGCCGTAAAACACTGTCCCTCCATCCATCCATCTCATCTGGTACTGTTAGGTCAATGCCATTAACTGACATTGGACTAAAGTAATATGAACAATAGCAGCAATATCTGTCAGGTTTTCTGCAGCATACACACATATATATATATATATATAATATATATATATTATATATATATATATATATATATATATATATATATATATATATATATACACATATATATATTCTCACATTTTAAGAAAATACATATTTTCATTCTTCAAGAAGTACTATTCCCCAATAGTATCATTTCATTAATCTTGCATCAACACTTCAAGTGTCACAGAGTTGAAAGTTTTACGGAATTTCCCAAACAGCTGTTACTGTGGCTGAACTATTCTGTATTCTTTTCCTGTGTAGAGCTGTTGAAGTTTTCTACGGCAGCAGGTCTTGATGGAATGGATGTACATTTTCTTTTTGGCCAGAGCAAACCAATGAATGAAAAAATGTGGATGACTTTTCAGCACTGTATCACTTAGAGGGTTAATCTTTCATGAATAGCAATTTCCAATAACCCTTTCCTCTGCTTTCCCTGATTCCAGATATTCCGACAGTTGATGGGCCAAATAGACTTGGACGCAGTTTATCCTCAGGATGTTGTCTACCTGTCCACAAACCTCGACTACTTCTATCCATTGAGAAACAACCCTCACTACCGACGCATCTTCCGACAGCGGATGCGCGGCCACCCCCGCCCCGTGGTCTTCGCAGAGCTCTTCCAGAACTCTTTCAAGCTGAACAAGCGCGTCAAACGTCTACTGTCGACTGCATTAGAGGTGGCGAGACCCACGCCGTCCCACAAACTGGTGTGTGCCCATGTGCGTCTTGGCAAAAACCCAACGATTCCCAGGGATTCGGAGCAACGGAATACAATGGCCTCCATTGCTGTTCTGTGGCAGTTCTTCTCGCAGTACCGGGACCCTAACCGGTACCGAGTCTTCGTGGCCAGCGACTCTGAAATGGTGTGTGGTGTGTGTGTGTGTGTGTGTGTGTGTGTGTGTGTGTGTGTGTGTGAGAGAGAGAGAGAGAGAGAGAGAGGAGAGAGAGAGAGAGAGAGAGAGAGAGAGAGAGATTGATTGATTGATTCTTTATTTGCGGCCGACGACCCATCACGTAGGAATATACACATATGTACATATTAAACAGTTAGCATATCAGTTGTACGAGTCAAAATAGAACATAATCTTCTGAAGATAAGTGACATATCAAACTCGTCCGTATGTAAGTTCAAATAAAATGAACAATTGTACATTAGGGTAAATTATTTCTAGTTATATCAAGTTTTGTTTAATGTTCATCTTGAGCGTCTGCTGAAATTTCTTGCAGTTTCTGCGTGCGACGTTCAAATGCATAAAATATAAACATGGAAATATCTCGAGTCATCCTTGGCTCTTTTCCAATCATAAAATGTGTTAAATCTGAAGGATATACATATTTAAAATGTTTGACTAAATATTTCTGCCTAATGTCATCATACATACGACAGTTACATAAAAAGTGAGCTTCGTTGTCGATTTCGTCACAGAATGGACAGTTCTTGTCAAAATTATCCTCTTTTCTCGACCGTAAATTGATTTTCAGATCATTACATCCAAAGCGAAAACGAATATACGCATCACGAAATTTTCTTATGTTTAAACATGATAAATATTGCTCACATTCAAATGTTACTTTAAAAGTCCTATAAAAACCAAATCTGTTGCTTTCGTCAAGTGCCGAGCTCCATTTTTGCAGGTAACAGTCTCGCAGTCTTTGTTTCAAACTACGGAGGAAACTCTTCTCGTCCAATGTGCCACAGTTGTTCCATATGTAAGTGAAGCCAAGACGAGATAAACACATTTCTATTGCTTTCACCCAATTCATATCTTCGGGTATATGGGAGCGAGATAACATAATATATGCTTGCTTGGCTATTCTGCTGTTCGGCATTTTGCACAATCTAAACCAATATTTAACCGCCTGAAGTGTGGTGGTGATGAAAAGAGGGTATCTGCCCAGTTCGCCATAACACATGCTATTGGGGGATTTCAGATCTACGCTAAGAAAGCGCTTACATGCAAACGTATGCGCTTTTTCCACGTTGTGCCTTTCGGTCAATCCCCATAGCTGTGCACCATACAACAATGCCGGTAGCACCTGGGCATCAAACAGCTTAAAGAAGACAGTGACACTCTGGGAGTGTAGATTTCTCATGGTTCTTAACAACTGCAGAATTTTCTGTTTTGCTTTGACCACTTGACAATCGAGAGCCACGGAAATGGACAGCTTAGTGGTAAAAACAAAACCCAGATATTTATATCTGTTCACTACCTCCAGGTTATTCCCTCCTATGGTCCATCGTTCTCCTCTACCCAAAAAGCCCCCTTTTCTAAAAACCATTACCTTGGTCTTTTCGTTATTAACAGAGAGGCCGAGGTGACTCGATGCTATGCTTAGACTATCAAGTTGGCGTTGTAGACCTACAGGAGTGGTGGACAGTAGCACGATGTCATCGGCAAATAAAAGAGAAGAGAGAGAGAGAGAGAGAGAGAGAGAGAGAGAGAGAGAGAGAGAGAGAGAGAGCATGCATGTGTGTTTGTATCTCTGTGTGTGTGTGTGTGTGTGTGTGTGTGAGAGAGAGAGAGAGAGAGAGAGAGAGAGAGTGTGTGTATGTGTGTGTGAGAGAGAGAGAGTGTGTGTGTGCGTGTCTGTGTGTTAGAGAGAAAGAGAGAGAGCGAGTGTGTGTGCGTGTGTGTGTGTAGTGTGTTTGAGAGAGAGAGAGAGAGAGTGTGTGTGTGTGTGTGTAAGTAGTGTGTGTGTGTGAGAGAGTGTGTGTTTGTGTTGATGCGTGTGTGTGTGTGTGTGTGTGTGTGTGTGTGTGTGCATGATAGTGTTTGTGTGTGTGGTGTGTTTGTGTGTGCTTGTTTGTGTGGTGTATGAGTGTGTATGTGTGGTGTGTGTGTGTGTGTGCGCATGCACGCACACGCATGCATGTGTGTGTGACTTTGTATGTGTGTGTGTGTGTGAGCGCTTTTGTATGCATGCATGCATGTATACTTGTGAGTGTGTTTGCTGCTCTTTGTGTGCATATGGGCTAGAGTATGTGTGCAGATTAGTATGTGCAGGCTATGATTATTTCCTGTTCCATGCATTCATTCTGGGGTTTGCAAACAACAACTGAACAAGGCAAGCATTTGCTTCACCATTTGAATTGAAAACATAATTGTGGTTGCCTGAGAGAACTAAGCTGTTGTCAGAAAAATGACAAAATGAAATATTTGAACCACAGTATTATTTATATCCGCAATCGGAGTACTGAAGATGCGATTCTGACCCTCGTTCATAACGTATCCGACCATCTCGAGAAGCCCTCCTCGTACGCCAGGATCCTCTTCATTGACTTCAGCAGCACCTTCAACATCATCCAGCCTCATCTGATGATGAGGAAGCTGCTGGAGTACGACGTCAACCCAGTCCTCATCAGCTGGGTCTTCAGCTTCCTCACGAAGCTAACACAGCGACTGCGTGTTGGACAGGTTCTGTCTGATGCAGGCGCCCCTCAAGGCTGCGTGCTGTCACCCTCGCTCTTCAGGCTGAACACCGCCGACTGTCGCCTCAGGGATCTCATCAACCTACTGCTGAAGTTGGCAGATGACACTTCCCTGTCAGGTCTCATCCTGAAAAACGACGAATCGGCGTACAGAAACGCCGTGGAGGAACTGGTGAAGTGGTGCAACGACAACTTCCTGGAGCTGAACGTGACCACTGAGGTTTGTTGTCTGGGTATTACCTGAGTATCATCAGGAGCAGGCCCAGAAAACAAGAGGGCCACAGCATCCTAGTCCTCAAAGGAGTCTCCTACAGTTCTGGCTGTATGCTAGATCTGCTAACCAGAATGTTACATACAGCCAAATGCAGCGTTGGCTGTATGCTAGATCTGCTAACCAGAATGTTACATACTATACTTATGTGACTATGTTATGTATGAGAAACGCAGCTAAAGCTGCCAAAACAGTTTTTTGAGCAAATGCTGAGAAAAGTTGTAAACTTTCCCAAACTTTGCATGACTGTAATAATGAAAGATGTCATCTATGAGCATACTGTGTTGTTGTTGTTTTTCTTCCGGAATATGCATAAATGAATGAGTAATATAATGGTTGAAACATCTCATGTCGTTGTTTTTCTTACTTTAGCCTTGCGTTTTCCTCATGCAGTCGCATGTGTGAAGAATGGCAGTCATATCATGCCATCTGTGGAAAACCAACAACAAAAATTTTTTAAGAAAAAAATGCTTTCAGTTGACGTACAAGATGTTGTGTTTGTCATTGCAGGTGCGACAGCGTGCTGCCGAGCTGTATCCAGGACAGATAGTGGATGTAGAAGGGGAGATCATTCACGTAGACCAGCTCCACGGCGTGGTGGACGCCTGTGCAGGTTTTGAGAAAGTTATCGCTGACCAGGCACTGCTGGCAACCTGTGATGTGCTCGTTCTGACCAAGTCTGGGTTCGGCAAGTCAGCCGCCTTCATGAGACGCAGGAACGAAAACCTGTATTATATGGAGAATGGAGTTATCTCCCCTCTGCGACTCTTCAAGACATAAGATTGAAAACTTGCTTTGGGAGTGATTTGATGAAGTGGAGACAGTTGGCAGATTATTTCTTCTACTTATGATTTTTTTCTCTTTGTGCTTATTGTTAGATTTCAGAGCAGGTAAATCAATGGATGAATGGAGAGAAAAGTGACAGATATGTTGGTGGTTAGGCAATGATCAGTTAGAAGACGAAGGTCTCCAGACCTTTCTGAAATAAGGCAGGCATGTACTAGGAAAGAGTCATTCATTCTGAAGGGATAGAGTGAAGGACAAAAAAAGTGATAATATTGAAAGTTAGAGTGGAGACCAGTTGCAGGCAAAAAAAAATTCTTCATATTTTGGTGAATTTTGGTAAATCCTACAACATTACAGGATGGAGACCTAGGATACAACATTACAATTTACAGGATGGAGACCTAGGGTGGAGAATGAAGGAGAAATGTTCAAGATGAAAGAAAGAAGATTGGAAGGAGAGATAGCAGGATGAAAATGTGTGCAAGTGTGTGAAGTCATGCACTAGTTATTATTTTTCATTCAGAAACTGTTCCACTTTAAGGCTTTTATCTTCTGTTATGTGTGAAAGCAAATTTTGTATACTTCTAGTCCGCGAAAGGGAACTGGTGATGAAGTATTTTTTTCTTACTGAGGAAAGTGTAGAGATAATTATTGGATGAAAAACTTGCTTGAATATCTAGTATTGGATAGATTATCAGGCTGGTAGTTAAGGTGAGACAAATATATTTTAATAGCCTGTTTAGATGAACATGCATGTATACAAAATCATGCATCCACTCACACATATACACAGGCACATGCCCGCATTTATGTTTACCACACACCTACATGGGCAACAGATAGATGACACACTCACACAGATAGATGACACATGCCAGCTCTATTGCAACATTCAGACTTGCTTGTGTGCATAGTGATACTGCCAGATTTTGACAAGGTCCTCATAGCCAGACAGGTGCACTAGTAGAAAGCGAAAGAGGCAGTGACGCAGACTCAAAAGACCCATGATTAATCACAGACACACAATCTGATTAGATAAGATGGAAGGAATATCTGGGAGCCTTTTTTGCAAAATGCAAGTATACACACAGCGGCCAAAATAATTTCCAGAAGTCGTCGCAGAGTTATCTGCGAGGGACGTGCTGAGAATTCCACTCTAAAAAGAGACGGCAAAACCTTAAGAGATTTAAGAAATATTTCGTAAACTGCGACCTATTTTGGTTAAACAAAATGTACATGTATTGTGCACAAAACGTACTAATTTTCAGCATTCGTTAAAGACGTCTACGGGAATAAGCGATTTACCTCCCTTGTTCATCATTGATAAGAGTCGTACAATTCGCTTATAATTATGTTTATTATTATAGTTAAACATTTTGTTGTGATAAAACCGGTGTCATTGTTATGCATGAAACTGTCGGCATCGAAAAAACAGCATAGAAAAAAGAAAATCTCTGTATTTTCTCTGTATTCACACTCATCACGACAGTTTCTGGAGGAAACGGGCAAATGCGACGTGGGGCAGTTCAGTAAGCAAAATGAACGCATAAACTTTAAAGGATTTTTTTTCACTCTTCAAATGTAAACTGGACCGTTCAAAAAGAGAACGAACGAACTTTATTTTACAAGGGTAGTGAATTAGGCAGTTGGGGGGGGGGGGGGGGGGGGGGGGGCTGGGGAAAGGGGGAGGAAGGGAAGAGAGAATGAGAGTCAGAGGGAGGGAGGGAGAGAGAGAGAGAGAGAGAGAGAGAGAGAGAGAGAGAGAGAGAGAGAGAGAGAGAGAGAGAGAGAGTCAATATAATTATCGCAAGAATTATACATGTACAATTTCTGAAACATACTAAAATGGGTAGATAGTGTACCAGAGAAGCAAAATTTAAATATGGAACTTGAAGTAACGAGAGAGAGAGAGAGAGAGAGAGAGAGAGAGAGAGAGAGAGAGAGAGAGAGAGAGAGAGAGAGAGAGAGAGAGAGAGAGAGAGTTGCTCAGATGAGGCTCAAGGGAAGATTTGATAAGGGGAGGAGGAAGGAAAATCGGGACAGAAAGAGGTAGAGAGCCGGTTGAGAGGACAGCTATTAGGTTGGTTTCAGGAAAACTTGCTCTCTCTGCGATTGAGGGGCGGTTGACACTGTGTGTCCCACAAAGGAGACGTCTCGTGGCGAGAGTCTCGACCAAGATAGTCTGCTACCTGCTGTCATGTAGACACACAGAGGAGGAAATCCTTGGAAGAGTGAAGATCGATGCAGTTTCGTGAAAACTTGCTCCCTCTGCGGTTGAGGGGCAGTTGGCATTGTGTGTCCCACAGTGAGGACGTGTTTGGACAACAGTCCTGACCAACCTGAGCTTGTGCCCTGCTGTGGTGTCGAGAAAGGAGCTTTTTTGTTCTTCCAGTGAGTACAAATAGACGTGGAGTCGTTGTGGTCGAATAACTATTCCTTTGTTATTTGGGAAGTAAATTCTATTGGTGCCGGGTTGGACGGATATGTGTCCGTATGGTTTCTCTTAGGATACTGTTAAAATTCCTGTCAAATTTGTTCCAATTTGTGGTTGGGGATTTGATAGTGTGAACTGTGGTACTTTGAAATTTAAGTCCATTTCATTTATGTAGGGTTGGTTCGTATGTTTGTGTATTGTGAAATTTGCGCGGGTGTTCGTCTAACGCTTGCAGGGGAATGTGATTCCGGTTTGTTCCTGCAGTCAAAAGAGCGTTTGATAGGGGAATGCCGTAGCCATCTTGGAGTTGTATTGTTGTGTTCCGTGATGATGTGATTTTCTACAGTTATATAATTTGAATTTGGGAATTTGTTGAGATTGTTGAAGTCGTAATCTCTTGGTGTTTTGTCTTTATGACAAGTGAATGGTTGTCGGTGGGGTGCAGGTCACGCTGTTGTTTTGTCGTTTATAAGTTGTGACTCATTAACGATGGTTGGTGGAGTCTGTGAACTGGTGTAGGTTCAGTGTTGTGTGCTTTGTGGGTACGAAGTGAAGTTGGACAAGGTCGCTTCGTGTGGAAGTGTGGTCTTGTTTGAGACTGCCCTTTTGGGTCTGACCGTGAGATAGATTATAATTCTGGATTTGGAAGTTGGTGTTTTGTTTTGTTTTGTTTTCATTGTATGCTTTATATTTTGATTGGGTGTTGTTTATGGCTTGAGGTTGTTGGTCTGTGGGTGTACTTTATTGATTTGTTGATCAGCCATGCTTAGGGGTTGCACAGAGGCATGCTAGTCTTTGTATTGTTGTATTGGTTTGTATAATAAATTGTATTGGTTATATTTCTTTTCTTGTATTGTTGTACCTTTTGATTGGATGTTGTATTTCTCTCTCTGGGGGAAAAGTCCCAGTAGAAAGGGACCCGTGACAAATGGGGGCTCGTCCGGGATCCAATCAATTGGTTATGTAAATGTTTGTTGGTGTGTGGCGTTGTAATTTTGTTAGAAAACTGTCAGTATTTTGTTAAGAGAAGATTTTCCCAGGAGTTTGTGATAGTCCCAAGATGACTCAACATTTTCATCCCTCGATGTTTGAGGCCCCACGGGGTATGCCGTAGGCAGGGCAGTTTGTTCGTCAGTGGCTGAGGCTGAGGCCGCAGGGTCCACGGATGCCCAGCGCTGATGCCAGGGGAATGGGACGGTTCCCTGGTGGTCAGGCAGCACCAGCAGCGGGTGCTCGGCAACAGAGGCCCGCTCTGCTAAATCAACGCATGGGGCCCGAAGAGTGTAGTCGAGGGGGGGGGGGGGGGGGGGGGGGCAGAGGCACAGGACACCCCTCGTCGACGGGGAATGGCGAAGGTATTACAGGGGACTGTGGAGCGAGGTCGGCACGATGCCCAGTCAGAGACGGCTGCCAAGCCTGATGAAGTGGAGAAGAGTGTGGCCAATCCTGACATGGGCTCTGACCTGCGCAGCGTGAAAAAACTCCTCAAGGATTACCGGAACCAGGAGACAGACTGGTCTCCCTGGCGGACACTGTCCAGGACATTGTGTCGTCGGGCAAGGAGATGGCCAATGCTGGCCGCCTCAACTCCGCCGGCATCCTCCACATCCTTCACATGCATGGACACACACATTCACGTGCTCATCCATGCATGCATGCACACTCACACATACAGAGAGAGAGAGAGAGAGAGAGAGAGAGAGAGAGAGAGAGAGAGAGAGAGAGAGAGAGAGAGAGAGAGAGAGAGAATAGTATGCAGAAGATCCAAGAAAACAGATCCAGTCACTCTCCACATCTTGCCTGTGACCAATCTACCCAGGGAGACTTAGAGCTGAAGCAGCTGATCACTTAGTCCATGGATCCATCCCCAAGAGTTATCTCTATACATGTATTCCTCCATGCAAATCAGAGTACAATTCTATACTGCAAAATTTATCCATGTGCTTGGAGATAGATTCTTTATTACACAAAACATACTTCTAACTGCTCAGTACCCCCCACCCATTATCACCTGGAACCTCTGGCTACTGGACGTCTGGGGCCTTCTCCAGTAGCTCAGCCAGGGGTAGTCCCAAGTAGCCAAAACAGGCTACTATGGGGGTATTGGGCCTGGGTCAGGCATTAAGACTCGACTGCTCATTCTAACCACTCTGGAAAATATAGACCCCCCAATCCACACACAGCAGTTTATTTTGTGTACCATCTAGTTTCAAGCTCTCCAGGCAATTTCTAAACCACATGGAAGACAGAAGACACTGGTTAGCAGCTGATTCATGTACCATAGTCTCCCCTCCTGCATGAGTACGCTGTCAGCTCCTCAACCTCTCCTCACCTATTGAAACCCTGTCTTTCAACAGGCAGATTTAGGCTAGCAAGCTTTGTCTTCGATGATGTGCAGGCGAAGTGCCGTGGTTCAATGCCTGGGATGGTAGAAATCTGGACTATTTCATGAAAGTAAAAACTTATGGTTGAACAGATGATGCCATGTATTGATTTATTCCTTTTTCCATTTCAGTCACTTTATAAGAGGACAGAGCTAGGACAAATGGTTTGTCACAGTGGCTAGAAAAATGAATACGAGCACCATATATGTAGTGTCCAAATGAACAGATTACATGAACCTACTCCAGCAAGAGGGTAACTATTAACTAATGCTAGTAACCATGAAAGAGAAATTGCATGACACATTAATTAATTAATAATAATTACTCAAGAAATGCAAGTCGATACACATCAGACTGTAAAGAGTACATCAATGCGAGTATCAATACATTGCGTCCGAGAGTGTACTCAGAAACATCACCTGTACTGTAACTGAACAGCAATTAAAGTATACATTGACACAGTTTAGAACTTGCATTGAATATCGCTCCAATACCAAGAAGGGTCATGAACCCAACATATGCCAGAGAAGCTTATAATTTGTCCAGCATTCTCGTGGTAAACAGGCACAAACTTGCACAAATCGAACTCATTTCACATGGTAGGTTTGCAAATGAGAGCATTCATTCCATATTTTCATATTGGCATTAAAAATACTCCATGCATTACGGTATGCAATTGAGGTGCCCAAATCCCTCATAAACCACTGGATTTGCGAGTAGCTTCTTCACCGGAAAAAGTTGGAAAGTGGAGACAACATCATCCTGCAAAAACTTGATGCTATGCACTGGATCAATAAGCATTATATGAAAGAGCTTGCCAGCATGAGGAAAACTTACATTTCCAGTCTGAAAGATTATCTTCATTACCTAACATGGGAGTAACACAATAACCTTGATGAAGCTTTCAGGGCATTATATGCACATTTTGCAATTGATAAATTAGAAATTAAGTGTCTAAAAGAATCAACACCAATATGAATGTGAAGACAACCCCTCTAGTTCACATTTAGATTTGTTCATTACATATTACACATCAAGCAAGATTTGGAACACTCGAGCTTTCATGTTTGAAATCTCAGTACTGGGGAACTTATTTCAACACAGACAGCCCATGCTCCGGTGTACAAACATCCACATTCCTCACAGTTGCCTCATGGTGTTCTGAAATATTAAACTATGCACAACAGTAAAATCTTCATGCATTTCAACTTGCTATGACTTGTATTTGAAAAAGGTACCTTGCAAAATCTACGCTCCATCTAGTAGTACATCTGCATACAACACATGTCTACTAGGGTGATACTCATCCTGCATTCAAAAATGTTTGAACTATTAAAAAATGAAGAAAAAAGATCAAAAGAGACACCCCCACCTCGCCCCAAAAGTGGGAGATCTGCCAACATTCTTGATCATATTGAAAGACCCTTAACCTAAAATACAGCCACAGCATCCTGCAAACCTAGAGGGCACTACGGCAACGAAAAGCTCCACCATGGAAAACACAATTTCTCTTCCATGGCCTGTATAGCTAATTCTGGCAGCATGTTCTGCTAGCCAGGCATGATGCTATGAAGTTTACTTCATTTTAGCATTTACTGGAGGTCCGAATGTGGACCGCATACACCGACATCAATCAATAGTTTGATGTCATCAACGTCTTGATTCACGGTAAAAATTATCTTCGTTCTCTTGACGAATCAAATGTAGTTCCATCCTGAAGCCTGCCTAGAACACACAAAAACATGGCATTTTGGCATGTGTACACACACACACATGGTTTATACTGAGAACAGAAGGTTCTTATGACAAAGTTGGATAACCCCTGCTGGACCAGAAAATAATATAATAGAGAACAAAATGAAGAGCAGAATGAAAAAGAAAATATACAAATCAATCAAATTTTTCTGTAGAAGCCATTCTGACCTGCTGGCACATTTCTACAAGTGAGCCAGTTTTTCAAAGAGAAATGTGTCTAGAAAAATCTAATCAGCTTTTCTGACATAGAAACACTGCACTTTGCATTTATGGAATGGGATCCAAGTTGTTCATTATTTCACAACAAATTTTACCAAAACATAAACAACAAACACAACAAAACAAAACAAACAACAAAACAAAATTTGGTTGTCAGTAAATCAGCCTCCATGCATCAATACACACATGCAAGTCACTATGCACACACTTCATCCCAACAGTCTGACATCCATTGATAATTTACAGAGAGAGTGTCCCTGCCAAGATCAGCAAAGGGCCTTCCACCACAAGACTGATCAACGTGATAGTGTTTCACTTGAATGGCAGAACCTAAGCACCACACTCTTTCTGACTTTTGTTCCAGGATGCACACTCTTTTCATTTCACCTGCGTGGCCTTGTTCCAGTGTGAACCTTGGGGAAAAATGTCAAAGCAAGCTAGCATGAAGGAACGTTGGTTTGCTGGTGCAGTAGACACAGGGTTGTGTCCATTTTGTTTTTCTGGGACCCCTGTGTCCAGCTCTACCTGTATGCAAATGGTAATTTTCCACAACCACACAATCATAAATCAAAAAAGCATGTTTGAAGACCTTTCCTATCTTCATACAGAAGAAGACTACATGTTCCAGTCCTTCAAGGACAGACCTCTGTTCCTTTTCCAATGTCTTCCTTCTTCAAGCAATACACTGACTCACTTCCTCTTGCCTCTGGAATACAGTAGACATTCCCTGGCTCCTAAGAGATCTTTCAAAGACGCTGCGCTCCCAAAGCCACCAGGCATTTCAAAATAACTGTCGCTTTCAAACAAACTGAGTCCTTGACATCATGTAGACAGGCAACTTCCTTGCTTCATGAAGCCAGTCCACTGCATTATAAGACAGTGGATTCCTGAAACACACATCATCTCAAAGATTACTTGATTCCCATTTCAAAGTCCGTCCCTTTT
Source organism: Theodoxus fluviatilis (assembly GCA_034096865.1). Taxonomy (NCBI): domain Eukaryota; kingdom Metazoa; phylum Mollusca; class Gastropoda; order Cycloneritida; family Neritidae; genus Theodoxus; species Theodoxus fluviatilis. The sequence goes on along the minus strand of JAWQFJ010023835.1, from coordinate 3,733 downwards.
CAACCAGAAATTGACTTTCCTTGAACTACATACGCTCAAGAACTCAAAACACCCCAGGAATATGTCTGGTTCCTGAGAGACTGCCTCTTTCCTTCAGACAGGTAGAGGTCAGGCACTTCAGAACTCACAGCCTCCCTGTAGCAACTTCAAGTCCTCCCAGAATGGCTCCAGCACTGCTGCTGTCTTCAAACCATGACACATCCAACACAGAAATCCTAGCTTGCTCCAAAACCTCCTTCAACTAGGATGTTTTCCCTGGAACATGCAGCATTATAAGGGAGCGGTCCTGGTTCCTTGGAAAGCACAGATAAGTAAATTGTGTAATTCTGGATCCAATCAGAATTACTACATACACTTAAGTAATTTCCTTGGCAAATCACTTTGTTCAATAGTTAGTGTTCTCATGCAGTCACTTTGAGAGCAATCTTTCACAGTGACAATTACTGACACTCCTGAAAGCTTTTACCTGACAGCCATTCACTGACATTAAAGAATCCAACTACTTGACAGCCATGCATTGCCACTCAAGGAAGCCACTATTTGACAGCCATGCATTGACACTCCAGGAAGCCACTACTTGACAGCCTTTCTCAGCCGGGGTTAGGACCGTCCATGGCGGAGTTAGAGCAGATGGGGCCCTGAAAAGGGCCGTTTGGGGGTGATTCTGCAGCCGATGAAGGAAGAGTACCCGCTACGGGATGGAGAGGCTGCGGGTTGGCAGGGGCGTGCGGCAGCTATGTGGATCTCTTTCGGCGAGCTTTTGCTTCTCTTCTTCAGGCCAAAGGCAACTATGGTGCTGTAGATGTGGTGACGTGCTGCTGCCGATGGTTGCACTCCCTGGGCTGGGTAACCATGGTTGACCACGGACTCACCATTCTGAAAAAAAAAATTGGCTAACATAATTCTTGTGATAATATGGAATCCTTGATACACATTTATTAGACTGAGGTCAAAGGGAAAGATAACTGCCCTATCAAGCCACTAGCATTGCCTTTACTATTTATTTTTTTAAAACTTTTGTATAATTCTATGCCTTTTTTTACCCCATGAGGTTGTTCTGATTAACTTTGTGTGTGTGTGTGTGTGTGTGTGTGTGTGTGTGTGTGTGTGTGTGTGTGTGTGTGTGTGTGTGTGTGTGTGTGTGTGTCTGTCTGTTTTTCAGTTTTTGTGCGCATCTGTGCACACACACTTCTCTGTTGTTTACAGTCCCATCATGATGAGATGTATTGTGGATTGTTTGAATTATGAAGGTCTTTAATTATGGACAACACGTGTTGGTTGTCAGTCTGTCATTTAGGCTTTGCATGTTGGTATCTCAAGTCTACTGTCTGACTAAAAGAAAAATTGGGATAGGTTCTTGGATTATAAGATTACATACCATGCACACATACACCCCACAGTCATGATCCCCCTTCTGAACCTCAGAAGTGAGAGGTCCCAGTTCCCATCCTTCCATGGGGAGATCGTTTGGGACCACATCTGCTCTCCTCTCAAGGAAAGTCCTATTGAGAAAAAAGGGAGGTGTTACTTATTTCAGCATACAAAGCTTAAATTTGGGTAGACATACATGTTGTAAAAGAACACATAATAATAAATGGGGTGAAATGTGTTAATGGCACGAAATGACATAAGCAATATTGACAAGGAAAATGTATGTTGGGGGTGAATTTGCAGATGAGGAAAATCTGACCTGTGTGTTTGACTAGTATCTTAATAATGTTATTGCATACAGCAGTAATGAATAACATGCTTACTTCCAGATCTGACGGCATCGCTGTGTTCTTTTTTCCTGAGGCAGTGAATCCAGGATGTGCACCTGCTTGGATGGGACGTTCACCACAAACATGAACCAGTGATTGCATTCACAGACTGGAAACAAGCCACTTCCGTGTCGACATCTGAATCTGTAGAAAAAAAGAAAGTGGTCCTAAACATTTTGATTTCAGAGTTAAACTTGTGGTTTTTATTATAAAGAGTGTGGGTAGAATAGTGTGCTGTGTGTTAACATTCTCCAAAGAAACTGCAGCTTGTGCCTTTCATTGAGTTCTGATACACTGTATTTAAATGGTAATGTTGGGAAATGCATGAGGTATTAGAATTCTGTATGAAGCATGTTCAGTGGCATGATTTTTCCTTCATAACAGCACACCTCAGTTCCACCAAATCTTTCTATTTGCCTGAGAATTGTTTGCAAGGTGAAAGGGTACTGGTGCCAAAATAAAGGCAAGATGAAATGTTTTCCCACCTCGTGGCATGAGATAATCTACAATGTGTATGTTCAGTGGACATTATGTTAATATCCTCTAAAACTTTTGAAGTTATGAATGTTCCTTTGCAACCTAACCATAATTACTGATACTGTTACAAGAGCAAACCTGTGTTTGAAACCAGCCGGATCCCGGATAGCGGGATGCCAACGCTTCGGCCAGGTGGCTGGGGAGGACCACAGCATTCTTCTCTTGTGTCACAGCTTTTGAACGCTGGAGAAAATCGGTGTCACCAATATGTCAGAACCTAGTCTTTGGGGTCACCAGATGTCACAACCGTCTTGGGGTTGCTTGATGTTATAACCGTTATATTTCTCTCTCAGATTCAGACAAAGAAAAATAAACAGTTGTTAACAATGTAATTATTTAATTATACAAAACATGAATCTTTGTAGTTCAATTAATCTCTGGCGATTTCAATCGCACTACCAAAACAGACAAAATCTCTGGCGACTTCAATCGCCCTACCAAACAGACAAATCTCTGGCAGCTTCAATCGCCCTACCAAAACAGACAAATCTCTGGCGATTTCAATCGCCCTACCAAAACAGACAAATCTCTGGCGATTTCAATCGCCCTACCAAAACAGACACGGCCGGACAAGACGAACACACAAACACACACAAAAACCCACAGGGGATAGCGTCTCTCTCCAAGTTCAGAACAGTACAATAAGAATAAAATGAAACGTCTTCACCTTGGTGGTGAGATCCTGTCGAGGATCTTCAGCTGTATCCTTGCTCGTGTCAACACTCAACGTTTCATTGTCCATCTTGCCAATCCACTCCGTCGTCAGTCTTTCTGCTTCCCCTCCTCCCGATGCAGTCGTCGTTCTCCGATGAGCCGACGGTGCCGCCAGCGTCCTCCTCCTCTTCTCCTTCTTCTTCTTCTCTTCTTCTTCAATCGTCTTCTTCAATCGTTTTCTTCTTCACGGATACAGGCGTCGGTATGGTAGCCTGACGGTGCTGCTATCCTTCTTCGTCCTCTTCTTCTGCAATCTCTTTTTCTCTTCTTCTTCTTCAACCGTCTTCTTCAATCGTCTTCTTCTTCACGGATACAGGCGTCGGTATGGTAGCCTGACGGTGCTGCTATCCTTCTTCGTCCTCTTCTTCTGCAATCTCTTTTTCTCTTCTTCTTCTTCATCTTCTTCACAGATACCCTATCATCGTCTTTATTTCCGTGGTCCTCTCCCATCCTCACGAGCATGGACCCGGTCACTCCCGTCAGTCCTCTCCCGCCCTCACGGATATGAACCCGGACACTCTCATTGATGCAGGCGTCGGTCTGGTGGCCTGACGGTGCTGCTATCTCTTCTCTTCTTCTTTAATCGTCTTCTATTTCTCTTCTTCTTCACGGATACAGAACGTCGGTCTGGTGGCCTGACGGTGCTGCTATCCTTCTTCCCCTCCTCTTCAATCTTCTTCTTCTTCACGGATACAGAACGTCGGACTGGTGGCCTGACGGTG
>JAWQFJ010023833.1:0-15930 GCA_034096865.1 Theodoxus fluviatilis | reverse complement strand
TCTTGAGAAGAGCATCTCTTTGCTGAAAAGGCGAGACATATTGGGCCCAAGTCGTATGTGGTATGTTTTGGAAAAAGTTTCGGTCAGAAATGAAATTTCGTCTGATAAAATTGAATCACGTTGATATCAGAAGAGAGCCATACTCACCATGATATCTTGGTCGTAACCAGTAAGGACTACATATCGAATCATTTTGTTGAGAATGACTAGATTGTATAATGGAGGTATTGCATCACCCAGTGGCTACTGAGATAATGATGACGACGACGACGACGATGATTGATGATGATATGATGATGATGATGATGATGATGATAATGATGACGACGACGACGACGACGACGACAACAATAATAACTTCGATGATGATGATGAATTTTTTAAAATACGATGACAACACATTGTACAGAACGACAGGAGTTGCGAAGACCGACATCTTTTCACACCATGAATGTTTTAAGAAATGACATATGTCATATGTATAAGAACGTATTGACCCATTATGGATCTCTCTCTCTCTCTCTCTCTCTCTCTCTCTCTCTCTCTCTCTATCTCCCCTTAGGGCTGCCGACCCAGATTAATAACCTTGAGTATGCTCAAAACTAGTTGGCCTTCAAGTTAATGTAAACAAACAAAAGTAATGGTTTTCCGAAGAGAAGGGTTCTTATCAAAGGGAGAAAAATTGTTCCTGAATGGAAACGAAGTAGAAGTTGTAAATACTTACAAAGACTTAGGATATTCTTTTACAACCAAACTATCAGAAACAAGTGCCCTTAGCTACGCAGCAACAAAGGCAAAACAGAAAACTCTCTCACTGCTCAAAACAGTTCTGACACTTCGCAACTGCAATCCTAAAGTATTTTTTTAATGTTTGATGCACAAGTCCAACCTATGTTACTGTATACTTCAGAAATATGTGGAACAAAAGAACATCCAAAAGTGGAAATGTCTCACTTGTTTGCATGCAAGATGTTCCTAAGTGTTGATATTAAGACTCCAAATAGCTTGATATATGGGGAACCGGGTAGATTCCCTCAGCACAATCCGAGCAGTGAAGTACTGGCTTAAGATGTCAAAACTGCCTGATCACCGGTTACCTAAGCAAGCACTCCTTATGCTGTCCAATTCCAACATACCTGATAAATTTAAGTGGGTGAAGTCCATTGAAAAATGCCTATGCCAATCGAGATTTTCCTATGTGTGGTACAACAGAGGCACAGCTGATGAGAGAAGTTTCTTGAGAAAGCTTAAGATCAGGCTACAAGACCGCTATATACAAACGTGGAGTCACAGAGTCAGTGCTAGTGAGCATTTTGCATTGTACAGAACCATCAAACATTATTTCCAGTGTGAAAAGTACTTAAGCTCTCTCGAAAATACAAAATTCAAGGTAGCAGTTGTTCGATTTAGATTCGGAAGGAATGACTTGAAAAGTAATGCGTTTGTCGATGAAGAGAAATATTGTAAATTCTGCACAGATCAGATTGAAGACAAAGCCCACTTCTTACTCAATTGCCATCTCTATACAGACCTAAGGGAAAAGTACCTAGGCAGATACATCAAACACATGAATACCACAGGGGTCAATTTCACCTTCTTCATAAATGGTCTGGGGTACTTAAAAACCAAAAATGTTGCTATGTATATCCAGTATGCCTTGAAATGTCGTCAGCAACATTTAGTATAATACTGACAAAATACCACGTTTTATTGAGTACCGAATACTTGTTAAAAACAAATTTGGTTACCCAAACAAACACTGTCATGTTCTGTTACATCAATGAGCACTGTGTAATGTAACCAATTGTCGACCCCAACACTCTTTCCCCATCCCCCCCCCCCACTACCCCCAATTGTTGTAACATTGTGGCGGGCCGCCGGCCTAAACAATAAAGAAACCAATCAATCAATCAATCAATCAATCAACCAATCAATCAACCAATCAACCAACCAATCAATCAATCAATCAATCAACCAATCAATCAACCAACCAACCAATCAACCAATCAATCAACCAATCAATCAATCAATCAATCAATCAATCAATCAATCAATCAATCAATCAATCAATCAATCAATCAATCAATCAATCAATCAATCAATCAATCAATCAATCAATCAATCAATCAATCAATCAATCAATCAATCAATCAATCAATCAATCTCTCTCTCTCTCTCTCTCTCTTTCTCTGTGAGTCTGTGTAAAAATGTTATCTGCAAAGTCGTCGTTGTCCTGGTTTGACAGTTGACCAGGATGATGGAGGAGCAGTGCAGACTCCCTACAAGGTCCAGACAGAGGCGTTCGCCACCCTGCACTTCCGCCTGCCCCCGATGACGTCCATGGTGGTGGTCCACCCTGGAGGTCGTGACATCATCAACGTTGGTCAGGACTGCTCCTTCCACGTGACCCCAGCCTTCCTGTCTCGCTGTCTGCAGCCTCGCTGTGACCTTGAACATCACCATCTGACCTTCACCCTCACCAACGTGACTGAAGAAGACGAGGGAGACTACATCTGCTTGGAAAAGGGAAAGCAGAAAAGACCTATACCCAACTGTGGCGGAAAGCTCCTTGTTGAGAGTAAGTCTGTGTAATGTGCAGCTTTTGGAAATGAAGTAACTCTGCACATTTACTTATACTGATGGTTCTTGCTACCAAGATAGTCCATGAACACACGTGTAGATTTGGGTCAAAAGCATTACGCGTACGCCTGTCTCTAATAGTATGAAGCCTAGCGCATTGTTTTCAACGACACATCGAAGAGAGACAAGGTAACTTTCTGTAAACAGTTTTATTTGTTACATTTTTGCCAACTGATGCACAACTGGATCAAACATTGCCTATTCAACATAAATGTTGACAAATATAGATTGAAACGATAGAATGAAGAAGATAAATGATTTCATTTAAGCAATATTTGACAAGTTCAGTTTTTTTCCGTAAATGCATTCTCATTCATAATCAAAGCAGCTGAATGACGGGAAGATGATATGAAGAGATTGGATGTGTGGAGGGAAAGGGAGAAAACTGGGAATAGGGAAATGAATAAAGGATACTGTTGTAATGGGGAAAGTTGTTTCCCAGATATCTTACTTGAGATAGGCTTGGTTTTTGCTGGTTGGTAGTCCGGCGGCTGTGTGCGTTTGTGTAATGAGGGTTTTGGAGTGAGTAGAAATTGAGTTCTGTCCCGTGGGTAGTGAGCGATGTTTGTTCTGAGGTTTGAATAGTGCTAAGTTTGTGAGTTACTTATGAGACGATGGCTATGTTAGCGAAGGAAAAAGTTAGCATTTTAGCCTGCCTACAGCCAGGAGAGGGGAGAGGTCGTTCGGTCGTCTGTCTGTCTGCTGGAGAGAGAGGGGTGAGGTCAGTCTGCTGTACAGTCTGCGTGGAGTGGACTGTCTTGCTGCGTGGAGCGGACTTTCTTGCCGCCAGTCTGCCCACGGAAAGGAGAGAGGAGAGATGAGTCTGCCTTGAAGCTGCTGGGTGAGAAGAAGAGAGAAGCGGAAGACGAAGCAACTCTGAGTGAAGACGGGCAGAGAGAGAGAGAGAAAAGCAGAGAACGGGCAAAGGTGGAAGGTTGGTGTGAACATTTTTACTGGTCGATAGTTTTTACTTGTCAAGGGCTGACCTGCGCGATTTTATGTTTATAATAGTAGAAGGCTGATCGATACGTGTTTTATGTTTATAGTGGAGGGCTGAGCGAGATTTTACTTGTGCTGCTGTGCTTTTTCATTTTTCCCATTGGGAATGGAGTAGAGGAAGAAGAGCTGTAAATTTTATGAGATTGAGGTTATCGAGGATGTTGTGGTGGATCCAGATACCCATGTAACATTCCTTTTACTTTTATTTTTCTTTTCTACCCCTGTTTCGGGCATGTTTTTATGGTGATCTATAAAGACATGTAATTAACCCTGGGACCGTGTTGTTTCGTTTATGGATCCCCGTAACAGGAAGGATAGAAAGTGAGGGCTTGTTCCGAGAGTATTGCTCCTCTCGAGAGATTGAATCTGAAGAGAGGAGAGAGTAGAGGCTTGTGCCGAGGATTGATCTGTTTTTATATTTGAACCATTTTAGTGAAGAATTGAGCTTAGAAGATTTTTACGTGCCGATCCGTGAGTGACATTTTTGACCATTTTGTGTACTGCCTGTTTTAACAATGTCCCGATTTTTATGTAACCCGTCTGTGCGAGGGATTAGGAGAGCAAAACTGGAGGACTTGTTGAAGTTAGCAGAGGACAATGAGATTGGGGTGGCTGAAGAGTTGAGATCTGATGTGAAGGCCATGCGAGAGTTGCTGATAGCGGAACTGTTTCCCGAGGACGATACTGATGAGGAAAGTAATCATGGGGAAATATAATGTCAAGAGGTTGCTAAAGAAAATGAACACTCAGGTCTCACGTTTGATCAGCGGTTACGCTTGAGGCAGCTGGAGATGGAAGGGAAAGAGAGGGAGAGAATAGCTGAAGAGAGAAGAGAGAGAGGGAGATATATTGGAAATGAGGAGATTGGAAAATGAAGATTGGAGATGGAGAAATTGAGAGATATAGAGAGGGAGAGAGAGTTGGAGATGGAGAGATTAAGAGCCCAGGAGAGGGAGAGAGAATATAGAGAGAGGGAGAGAGAAGATAGAGAGAGGGAGAGAGAATTTATGCGAGAGAAAATGGAATTTGAGAGACAACAGCAGGGGAATAGACATACTCCCGAGGAAGGGGAATTCAGGATAAATGACTCTCATCGTTCCGTCCCTCAGTTTGAAGAGCAAGTTGTTGAAACGTTTTTCTCGAGGTTTGAGCATGGAGCAGACAAGTTGCATTGGCCTAGGCCGTCCTGGTGTTTGATTCTGCAGAGTCAATTGAAAGGAAAAGCAAGTAAGGCTAATGGTTCCTTGGAGGGTGAGGATAGGGATGACTATGAGAAAGTGAAGGAAGCGATCAGATTGGCCTACCAACTGACTGGGGAAGCATATCGGCAGAAATTTTGAGACATGAAGAAAGAGGGAGGCGAGACCTTTTGTGATTTTGTGTCTAGAGCAGCAAATGCTTTTGACTTGTGGTCGAGGTCAGAACAGGTGGCTAGTTACGAAGCATTGAGAGAGCTCATGTTGCTAGAAGATCTGAAAAACAAAGTTCCCCCGACAGTGCGTGTATTTCTTGAAGATCAGCATGTTAAATCAGTTCGAGAGGCGGCTGAATTGACAGATAAGTACATGCTGATTCACAAGGGACAGAATGGGCATAGTCATGTCAGAACTGGTACACTACTCCCGTGGAAAGTAGAAGAGACATTAAATGTCGAAAGTGTCAGAGATTTGGCCATGTAGCTGCTGAGTGTCGTGCAGTGCAGTGCCGGTGCTGTAAAACAAAAATGGTCTAGGGCGATCGCCGGATGTGAAGACCAGCACCTTACAATGCTCTTACTGTCAGAAGTTGGGTCATGTGTTGGAGAACTGTTTTGCCAGAAAGAGAGAACAGCAGAAAGTAGTTGGATTTGTGCGGGACAGGACTGAGAAAGTCATAGGTTCCAAATACGAGAAATATGTATCCAAGGCTGGTCTTTCTGTCAGTGCTCAAGATCCATGTGAAGAGGTGACAGTTTTTCGGGATACAGGTGCGTTTGTGAGTCTTGTTAGCAGAAAAGCTGTGAGTAGACCTGACTTGTTAGACACGGGAAAGGATGTGATCATCCAGGTGGTAGGAACGAAGTATCTGTCAGTGCCTTTACATCGCTTTTGGATGAAATCAGAGTTTGTCTCGGGAGAAGTGTTGCTTGGTGTGGTGGATGAACTGCCCGTTTTGGATATTGATGTATTGTTGGGATCCGATTTGACTGACAAATGCTGTATCCAGTCACATAACCATGTGTTGAGAGGGCAGTCCCCCCATGAAGTGGAAGCAGAGAGTTCCGGTAGCCCTACCTGTTACCCGATTTGTGTTGTTGCTCCATGCCTGTCGAAGAAGAGAGTGGAGAAGGAGTGTCTCGGCAGAAGCCGAGCTCCATGGCAACGGGAGCAGCGGCAGATGCAACTCCCATGTCTGCGGGCCTCTCTGCCGCAACTACGGACCTCTCCGCCATGACTCGGGTCAGCTCGGACCATCTTCCAGCAACCGGAGTCAGCTCCATACGTCGCGGGTGCGGGGCGGGCACGCCTCGTGTCGAGGGAGTGGCCGTGGTGGCAACTCCGCCCGACCAAGCGGACGCGTCTCCTTCGCGCCGGGCACACGCAGCCCGTCCGCGTACAACAATGCAGACATTATCGAGTGTGTGCCTCGACACGGCCCCAGTCACAATGGACTGCTAGAAATTCCTTCTGGGGAAAAACGTTTACCCGGACTGAGGAGTGTTATCAGGAAACTGGCCTGTGGGGGCGGCCTGACTGTGAACTTGGGGAAGGGGTGACTGTGGACAGGATGTTGTGAGAGACTTGGGACACGTGGTGGGAGTGAGGACTGTGGCGCCACTGGACTATGAATTGGAGGGCCTCGGGGATTGTCCCTAGCCCAGGACGCGTCGTGCGGTGCGGCAGTTTTGAGTATGGTGAGATGCTGTCGCCGGTTCTGTCCAGACTTTTCTACATTAGCCGAACCTTTGATCTCCCTGTTGCAGAAGAACGCGACTTTTAGTGGAGTGTGCAGTGCCAAGGGGCCTTTGACCTGTGGAAAGCTGTGTTGTGTAGTACCTCTGTCCTGGCAGCGCCGGATCTGTCTGAACCTTTCGGGCTTGCTGTCGATGCAGGTGGTTTAGGTTTGGAAGCTGTGCTGTTTTAGGTCGAAATTGATGGTCTCGACCCCTGTGAGTTCTTTTGTGCTATTCTACTGTTGAGAAAAAGCCTTCGGTCGGATGCAGCCTATAAACCACTTTGACAAAGAAATGTATTATTCTTTTCAGCGTGTGCAGTAAAATCAGTCGTATCAGTTGAGTATTGTGCTCAGTTGAGATAACTTGCATGTCTGTGCATGTATTAACTCGAGACTATTGCGTATTTTGCCCTCCTTTCCTCTCCATACTTATGTTGAAGTTTCTTGATGTTGTCGATGGAAAAACGACCATGTCACTATCTTGTTCTGCCAATTTTGAGCAGGTGTATGATGGACTTGCCGCTACATACCAAGAATTAGCAATTGCTCAGTCGAATTGCACGGCGTGACTTCTTTTATTTCTGTGATTTAGCTGACCTTGAGGTGGGATATTCTGAGACCGAGCAAGACAGTTTTTCCTTGGCTGGCCTTGGCTGTTTGCCAGTGGAGACGAGGGTCATGTGAAGTGGTAGTTTAGCGAGGGGCGCTATGCAAGTGGCTGTCTTCTTGCTTGCGTCCTGTGGTGACCTGTGAAGAGGAGGTTGGCGTTGCAAGGAAAGATAATCTGTGTATTTTGCATATTCCTGGTTTCTGAGAAGGTCATGGCAGGTGCCCTATCTAGAGCTTGTTGATGCATTATTGCCTGTGTGTTCGTGTATATACACCTGTGTCTGTACAGTATTGGATTGAAATGTGAAAGAAAAGGAATTGTTGTCCCGTGTGGGAACAACGAATTTCTTTTCGTTTAAAAGGTGGGGGATGTAATGGGGATGGTTGTTTCCCATGTATCTTACTTGATATAGATTTGGTTTTTGCTGGTTGGTAGTCCGGCTGCTGTGTGCGTTTTTGCAATGAAGGTTTTGGAGTGAGTGGAAATTGAGTTCGGTCCCGTGGGTAGTGAGCGATGTTTGTTCTGAGGTTTGAATAGTGCTAAGTTTGTGAGTTAATTATGAGACAATGGCTATGTTAGCGAAGGAAAAAGTTAGCATTTAGTCTGCCTACAGCCAGGAGATGGGAAAGGTCGTTCGGTCGTCAGTCTGTCTGCTGGAGAGAGAGGGGTGAGGTCAGTTTGCTGTACAGTCTGCGTGGAGTGGACTGTCTTGCTGCGTGGAGCGGACTTTCTTGCCGCCAGCCTGCCCACGGAAAGGAGAGAGGAGAGATGAGTCTGCCTTGAAGCTGCTGCGTGAGGAGAAGAGAGAAGCGGAAGACGAAGCAACGCAGAGTGGAGACGTCGAGAAAAGAAAAGAGGCAGACGAAGCAACTTTGAGTGAAGACGGGCAGAGAGAGAGGGAGAGGAAGAGAACGGGCAAAGGTGGAAGGTTGGTGTGAACATTTATACGGGTGGATAGTTTTTTACTTGTCAAGGGCTGATCTGCGCGATTTTATGTTTATAATAGTAGAAGGCTGATCGATACGGGTTTTATGTTTATAGTGGAAGGCTGAGCGAGATTTTACGTGTGCTGCTGTGCTTTTTCATTTTTCCCATTGGGAATGGAGTAGAAGAAGAAGAGCTGTAAATGTTAAGAGATTGAGGTTATCGAGGATGTTGTGGTGGATCCAGATATCCATGTAACATTCCTTTTATTTTTCTTTTTCTTTTCTACCCCTGTTACGGGTGTTTTATGGTGATCTATAAAGACATGTAATTAACCCTGGGACCTTGTTGTTTCGTAACACTGTGAAATTAAAGACTAACATTTACACCATCTACACATATATAACATTTTCCTAATTTCCACATTAGTTACGTGCTTCCTTCATTTTCCTTTCATGTATTGTTTAACTCTGCGTCTGGAAGAAAGTCTCTCAGTTGGGGCGTGCTTGCATTTCCTCTGCAGTGATGTACACGCCTCTCTGCCTCTTTGCCTCTCTGCCGTAGAATGACATATAGATGTGTTACATTAGTAACCTCCTAAACTTTTGTCTTCTTCATGGTTGCTTAGTTTTCTTTTTCTAAGAAACGCTTCGAATTCCATTCATGACAGTTTGGTACGTGGCTAGTTCAGCAGAAGGTTTTCAGTAGTTTCATCCACTTCTGTGCATGGTGAGCACAAGCTATTCACTCTCATGTCGTTTTGATAAGGAAATAATGAAATGGCAGAATTCTATGATTTTATCTCAATGTCATATTTGATGACGTCATCATTAATAATGTTCTTTACCGAGAATAACTTGTGTCTGGAACCTCTCTGTGTCCCTCTCATCAGCTGGGACCCCTGGCTGATGGGCTTCCGGGGCCTGCTCCAGTAGCTCAGCCAGGGGCCTGCTCCAGTAGCTCAGCCAGGGGCCTGCTCCAGTAGCTCAGCCAGGGGCCTGCTCCAGTAGCTCAGCCAGGGGCCTGCTCCAGTAGCTCAGCCAGGGGCCTGCTCCAGTAGCTCAGCCAGGGAGGAGCCAAGCAGGAAAAAATAATTTTTGATGTAATGACAGTGTCAGTGCACAAACCCGTCACGCTTTTTGTGGGTATAAAAATAATCCCGCTCATAATGAACTGAACACAAAAACAGTTTCTGCAAAAGGATAATTTTTTCCTTGCATAATAATGTAACCACTAACTTCAGCTCTCTAGGATATTAGATGTCAAACAATAGATGTTTGAGATGAGAGAAAATGTAGAGACACGAGACAGTACCTTTGAGGCAATTACTTTTGGATTTAAAAGAAAATGAAATATTCTGCTTACTGAAAACATATAAAGTAACAGACATATTACCGTCATACTTGCTCTTGTTATTCATAGTAACTTTGTTTTCTATCTGCGGACATCAGTTCTGATTCGGAGTCTGAGGAGCTTTTTAATGATAATAATAATAATAATAATAATAATAATAATAATAATAATAATAATAATAATAATAATAATAATAATAATAATAATAATAATAATAATAATAATAATAATAATAATAATAATAATAATAATAATAATAATAATAATAATAATAATAATAATAATAATAAAGTTTATTTATACAGTGCATTTTCATTTACATGCTCAAAGCGCTTTACAGGCATGAAAGACCTGAAACATAAATAATGCCAGACACAAGTAAAGCAAAATCAGGCACAGTAAACATACAATGCATAAGCACACAAGCAGGCCAAGCCCAAAGCAACACACCACAGCAACAACGTGACACAGGCGAAACCAGTAAATTAATAAGACACGGCACACATACATGGTATCAACACACAAGCCAAACAATAACCGGACCAACCATGGGCTCCCATATAAAGCGCGGAACGGATGAAAGCCCATCGCATATGGCACAAATACGCAGAAAGAGGACACTCCGTACAAGACGATGTAATTGAAACAATGAAGCCATACACACAAGGCACGATACACACGAGCAACCAGCAACGAACATGGCAATAGCACACAGGCAAACAATACCCGATGCAGGACAAACCATATAACGACATACGAAAGGAGCATGGAAGACATGAATAATATCAACAGCATATATGACCGCACACAGTCAGCATTCTCAACGGACACAATATTAACAGGATTAACCATATAACTATATACATAAAGCAGAGTACATAAACATGATCCGCAGAATGCACGACATTAGCACACAAACAAACAATAATTAATGCAAGTCCATACAAACAGAATTGAATAACATACAAGACGGTACATAAAGCATGTATGTGGACACCCAAAACTAGCACATGAGTTGCAGTGAGTGTACAGGCATAGAATAGTCACCGAAGCCCAGTCCAAAGGGGAGGGGGGTATTATGTATATGAAACTGAGAAGAGGTGCGTTTTCAGGCCTGTGCGGAAAGAGTCAGGCGAGGTAGAGTGACGAAGGCTGACATGGAGAGAGTTCCAGACGAGAGGAGCAGAAAAAGAAAAAAGGGCGTTCGCCAAAGGATTTGGTGTTGACTCTTGGAGTGCAGAGAATAGAGGTGTCTGCCAAGGAGCGGAGTGTCGTGGCTGGTGTGTATGTCTGAATCATGTCTGTGAGGTATGCGGGTCCTGTATGCATGAATGCACCAAAGGATAGCCATGCAATTTTATATTTGATGTGCGACTCGACCGGAAGCCAGTGCAGTGCTTGAAGGTGCTGGGAAATGTGATCAGACTTGCGGACTCTGAGGATCAGGCGTGCAGCGTTGTTCTGCAGTTTCTGTAACCTATTCAGGAGATACTGGGGACAGCCGTACAGCAAGGCATTACAATAGTCCAGTAGGAATAGAATGAACGCAAAGACAAGAGTTTGGGTCGCTTCTTGAGAAAGATAATGCCGTATGGAACTAATGCGACGGAGTTCGTGGTTGACAGAACGAATGATGCTTAGAACCTGCGCACGCATAGTCAGGTGGGAGTCCAGCGTAACGCCTAGGTTTTTGACTGAATCAGAGAAGGGGACAGTAGCATTGCTAATTATGATGGATTCTGGGGACTGCATGGAGTAGGATATGCGTGAAGAAGCAACGACCATAACCTATGTTTTTTCATCATTCAGTTTTAACATTTAACAACACAAACATTCCAGTGTACCCATGGTGTGTGCTGTGCACGTATTGTTCACAAACTGTCAGCATGCCTTTATGTGCATTGAACTGATCCATTCATCCGTGCACATATCCACTCATTCACAACGCATTATCCGTCTACGGCCATGTCATCTGATCAATCCTCTCCAGGAAATCTGAACTGAACGGAGACAGGAATGGTGCATGAAACGGCTTTTTAAACTAGTCATCACAGTCAGTCAGTCAGTCAGTCAGTCAGGCAGGCAGTCAGTCAGTCAGACAGGAAGTCTGTCAGTCAGTCAGCCAGACAGGAAGTCAGCCGTCAATCTGTCAATAAGATGGCTGACCATTTGTTCACTTAGTCCAAAGGTCAGTATGTCAATCCGTCCACTTTCTGATAATTATAGATGTCATTCTTCATTGTCATTTTATGTAATATTTGAGTACAGTCAAAATGTAAGTAAGACATTTCAAGAAGAAGTTGTTTCGTTTGAGGAAACCTGGTGCACGTGTATGTTGGTTTATACTCGTTGACGACGCAATGTCTTTTCAGAGAGTTTGGAGAATGTGTCACAGTCAGACCACCAGCATTCAAGCATGGTAGTCACAGCTGTCGTTGTTGGGTTGGTGGTTGGGCTTGTTGGAGTCCCGACTGGAATTGCTCTTGGAACCAACTATCGTAAGTATATTTGCTGCTTCTTACAACACTCCCCGAAGCAGCACCACATTGTACGTGCATCGTGAAAGACTTGATTAAATGGTGGCTTTCCTTTTTTATGTACTCAAGTATGAGCTCGTAACATCAGCTGAAAAAATTTTTTAGGAAGAGAGGAACGTTCTTTGTCTTCTTCACTCAAAAAAAATTTCTTGGTGAAGTACGTGACTTTGCACTCATACAAATGTTTCAAAATGTTCTTAATAAATGGAAAATGTTTATAGATTAGTTCAGAACATGATGATTGAATACGTCTTTATTTACTGTTGTTTGCCATACTGCAGACGAGAAAATCCGAAAGCTCTGCAAGCGAATGAAATGTATGCTGACGAGTCACCGCACGGCTGAGAATGAGGTTCCACTGGACATGATGACAGAGCCTCAGGTATGTGTCAGACGTGGAGGCTGTGTTGAGACGCGACTCATTTTTCATTAGACCTTTCCAGCACAAGCTGCCAGGGCGTGTCTTCATTGCAGGACACTACTGGGGCCATCCCTCCAGGCGTTCCGCTCTGGCTGCAAGGCAGTGGTCTTGTCATAAATCAGCAAAACTATGTGCTCACCATGTGTACATTTCCCATTCCCAAATCCTTTTGTATCGTAAGTCAAATATTTGCATCTCTGGTATCCATAAATATTTTGTCAATAGTTTATTATGAGTCGCCGAGAAGGGCAACCTGGACCGATTTAGGTAATGGTGGACCAGCAACAACAAGTCTCTGTAGCATTTGAAAACTTGAAAAGAAATCATATTCAGAGACATAAAACATATCCATATATACTATCAACTGTTGGGAACACTACTGATCCACTCAAACACTGTAACTCACCCTATAAACATAATTCTGCACATTGAAAACTGTGCTATCATTTTGGATTGTATGTGGTTATATCTCTTCATGACAGTTTGATACTGATGCCCACATGGGTACATAAGTTTCTACGTGACACATTCATTAGAACCTGCCTGCCCTGTGACACGTCCATGAGGGACTGTGGTTGGGTGTCCCATGAATGTTAAGGAAGTCTCGCTGTCAAGTGACAAAACATGTGACCTTAAAATGGAATCTGAGCATCCAGCAAGAGCCACACGAACGAAAGCACATCAACATGTGATGAATGTAGCAGCACATCTGTGGCTGTGGCTTGATGTCTTATTGTTTGTTACAAGGATAAAGGTGTACTAAACTCCAGAGTAAAACTATATAAATATTATGCAACTAATCGCTCATGTAAAGTGAACAGAACGAGAAAAAAATCAACAGCTGTCTGGCACATCAAATTAAGTAAGAAAACACTAGTTAACCGTTTGAAATCGGTAGGATCTGCAAGTAAATGTCAAACACATCCAAACGAGAAGGAAAAATGACGAAAAAGAAAGGAAAAAGGAAGTGAAGGAGAAAGGGCGCTCTTTCTTTTATCAATGTATTTTACATGTTTCTCTTGCCTTTCGTTTTAGGACCCGAAGCTGGAATTTGACAGACTGTATGAAAAGGGCAAAGTCTACGTTTTCCCACAACTCGTCTCACAGGAACAAGAGACTGCACCTAATGCTGATGAAGAAACAGGGGACGAATCAGAGCCTCTCCTGGGTGGTGAGAATGTCATTGAGGAAGATCCAGAGTACAAAGTCAAAGATTTGTTAAGATTCACACTCCAACAATTCATGTTAACCAACAAGGAAGCCTTGCCGAGCTTTGTCCTGCACAACGCTCGCCTGAGCAAGCCGGAGAACGTGATTTTGATTCTAGAGAGGAAGTTGGGAGTTCTCCTGATCATTTCAAAAAGCACCGAAAACCTGGCACACATGAGTTCCTTGAACCAAGCGGTGCGGCATCTGCTGGATGCCAGAGACAAGGTCAGACGCAAGCTGCAAGGACTGGTGGAGTCTAGTCACGTCACAGCCGTCCTGGCTCTGCCCTGCCTGACCTTTGACCAGTCTGATAACGTCAGAGAGCGCATGAAGGTGAGCAGCAGTGTTGTGTCATGCTGAAGTGCCACTGTTTACATTTCCTTGTTGTTGTCCAGGGAGGCAGTTTGCACTTTGTGTCCTTTGCGCTCCCCTTTGAAGATAAGCTGGAGTTTTCAACTGTAATGCAGGATATTCTTTACTATGTAAGCGTGCGAATACAAATGTGTTTAAAATGTGTGTGTGCGCGTGTGTGTGTTTTTCGTGTGTGTGTGTGTGCGTGTGTTATGTTTGTGTTTAATGTCTGTGTGTGTGTGTGTGTGTGTGTGTGTGTGTGTGTGTGTGCGTGTGTGTGTGTGTGATAGAGAGATAGAGAGAGAGATAGAGATAGAGAGAGAGATAGAGATAGAGAGATAGAGATAGAGATAGAGATAGAGATAGAGATAGAGATAGAGATAGAGAGAGAGAGAGAGAGAGAGAGAGAGAGAGAGAGAGAGAGAGAGAGAGAGAGAGAGATAAGAGACATAACTCGGCTGTATTCCAAAGTTGGGGATATCAGTGATGACCTCATTGCAGCAAATCTTCGCTTGAATGAAATGAATAAATGTTGTGTTCTATATATATATATATATATATATATATATATATATATATATATATACATCATTGTTATTTTTGCCTGACCCTAGTGAATTGCCTGGACATGCATTGTTGTATACATTTCGAGAAGTGTTCTTGCATTGTTCGGGCTCTGGATACGTGAACAATGAAGAGTTATTGTATATTTCGGTGGTGTGGCAGCAGCTGTCGTCATCCAAAATCAGAGTCACTGTTCAGGCTGACAGACACCATCTTATCATGCTCTACAGAGCTCTTTGCACTGGAGCACTCCCTTGGGGTTGTCAGGGTGTGACGTGTTGGGAAGGCTTCCTGCTGCAGGTTCTTCCAGGAGGACAGCTTTCCCGTCTTGTTGTTTGCTAACATCTGTAATCATCTTACCACGTTTTATGAGGGAGGCACCGAGGACATCGTCTGCTTTGTCCCTAACCTTGCTGACATGAAGATAAAAGAGTAAATCAAGCTGCCACTTCTGGCGGTAAAGGTCTAGCGAATGACTTCAGGTCGTATATTGGTGAACATATATCTGTCACTATCAGGCCACCTGGGTCGGTAGAGTCTATTACACATTTAACTGGTTTGTCCATGTATAGAATGTGAGGTAGGCCACCTATCTGTCTGTGCAGGTTTACTTATTTCTTATAAAATGTTTCTTTAGTACTCTCGTCTCTTCGACATATGGAAGATCATATTGCAATGACAAAACATATAGGGGACATGCGCTAAATTATTTTTCGCATGATACATATAAACTATATGATCCCTGTGATAATTAGTCTATATAAAACTTTTGAACAACGAGACACATTTATGTATGGCGTTTGATTATGTGCGAGTTGCAGTGCTCTGGTTCAATCCCTGGGAAGGGATAAAACTGGAATATTAATTTCTTTCAATTTGGAAAAGTGTTTTCTGACGAGCCTGTTGGCTTACATAGCTTACAGGGTCGATAGGCCATGAAACCTATTCATTCACGTATTCCTCCTGGGTGTTTTTACTCCAAAGGTTTATTTTACAAAACAGATTCTGCGTTCACACCCGGACGTGGTGCTACTGTCAGGACTAGATCCATCCCACTACCGTCAGTGGATGGAGCGTCTGAGGACAGAAAGAGCCGACAAGGTGTGGAGGTCCAGCAGCCAGGGAGAAGACGATCCAGACACCGCCTACAAGATGGCCGCCAGCAGGTCGGTCACTGCAGACGCATGTGGATGCCAGGCTCATGTCATTAACTTGTACTGCTTTGTCCCGAGACAATCTCATCCTCACTCACCTTAAGTAATTGGGTTTCTATTCAACTTGTCTCTTCTGGGCCCATGCAAAAATGCTTTTTTGGAGGCAAACTCTAAACACCAGTTTGCTTTTGCTGTAATGTTCCAATATTCTGCTACAGATGCATGCATCTTGTG
>JAWQFJ010023832.1:5000-59843 GCA_034096865.1 Theodoxus fluviatilis | reverse complement strand
AATTCTATAGAAATCTGTAGCATTCTATAGAAGTTTCTATAGAAATTTCTATAGAATTCTATAGAAATCTATAGAATTCTATAGAAATCTATAGAATTCTATAGAAATTTCTATAGAATTCTATAGATTTCTATAGAATTTTTTTATATGGGTGGACAGGGTGCGAGTAGCTTGTACACAAGGAAAATGGATTCTAGATTCAGTTTTTTTTTAATCGTCACGTTCTCAGTTGTGCTAGAAGCAAGAAAACAAGTCTATAGAAAATCTTTGTACAGGAATAGAGCACATGCTATAAGGGCGTAGTATCACCAAAAATAGCAATGCGAACCGAATGCACGTCACGATACAAAATACAAAACGGAAAGGGAATAATGGGGATATTCGTTTGCGAACACTATGGTCTAATTATAACGTAGGGCTAGTGTGATAATTGACTTAAAAATCGACGCCAATTTGTCCAAGTCTCAAAAAGGCACATGAAACTTCAGGCGCTCTAGGTAGCTGTAGAGTAGGTGTGGCCCAACATGTTTACGTAGTGTAGTAGTCAGTTCTCGTAATGGGCACATGATTGGAAAAATCGCAATGAGCAGAACGAACTTACTTTACTGAGATGATGCGCATGTCCCGTTGTAGTCACGTGAAATCAAACACATATCAATTAGGGTCATCCTAATCCGAATCTATCCGGCGGTAGACCTGCCGTCACCCTGGTGGTAAGGCGTGGCCGAAGTTCGGTCAAAGAGGGCACCGAGCGGATGAGTTGGGGAAGAGACGCAGTCTTTCCCCGTGTGGAAGGGGAATCCTGAACAATGTCCACAACTGCGTCCGGCACGGTTCCGGACGGAGGTGGTTGAGTTGTCTGAGCTGTTGGCACCTGCGCAGCAGCGTGACGAGGGTCGTTTGGGTCCAAACGTTAGCGGGGCGCCCATAGGAGGATGGTTGTTTTATCGGCAGTGTCATTCTCTCTGACTGAAGGGGGATTGCCTTGTGTTGGAAGGTACCTATCACCGTGTGCCTGGGGAATGATCTTCAGGTCGCATCATTTCACGCACTTGAGAGGAACGCCTTCGGCTGGCTGCACTTCATAGACAGGCGTAGGTGGGTGGGCTTGGCGGATGACGACGTAGACGGATGGATGCCAGATGTTTCAACACTTATTGCGTCCCATCTCTGGTCTTTGACGAATGTATACATATTCACCTACATGGAGTGGTAGGAGAGGGTGATGTTGATCATAGCGTTCTTCTCTCTGGGCAGCGGCTTTTTCCTGCACGATGCGGGCACGCTGATGTGCCTCCAGCAATCTGGCACGATGAATGCGCACCCAGTCCACTGGAGAAGTAGCCGACGTCGTTGGGGTGGCAAGCAGTGCATCGGCAGGTAGGCGCGGGTTCTGTCCGAAGAGGAGGAAGAATGGGGAGAATTCCGAACTAGCATGGGGTGTGGAGTTGTAGGCACTAAGTCCGGGATATGTTCTGGCCACCTAAGTCGTTTCTCAGGGGGCAGGCTTCGCAAGAGATCATGCACTGATCGATTGAAGCGCTCGCGTTGATCGTTTCCTTGCGGGTGATAGGGGGTTGTGCGAGACTTGTGCGACAAATGCTTCACTATTGCAGATTCAAAATTGCGTCCTTGGTCGGATTGAATCCTCTGAGGCACCCCGTAGTGTCTAAACCATTCTCGGTAGAGAACTTTCGCAACTGTCTCCGCACGTTGATCTCGAGTTGGGATGGCAAGGGTGAACTTCGAAAACACGTCCGTCATGACGAGGACATTCTCTCTGTTGTCGGATGCAGGCTCCAGGACTGTGAAATCCATCGCCAAGACCTCGAGGGGTCGAGATGCTAGTAGATGACCCATATGCGTCTTTCGACGGGGGCGCTGGTTGAGCTGACAACGCTGGCACCAGGTGATGTAGGTTTTCACGTCTTCGTGCTCCCCTGGCGAGTAGGCTCTTTGCTGCAGGAGGGTAGTAGTCCGATGCACCCCCTGGTGGCCCAGGTTGTCATGCATGGCGGAGAGGACATCAGGGCGCAAGGATGCAGGCAGCACGAGTTGGTGTAGAGGGCCCAGCCGCGGGTCGCGTACATTGCGGTAGAGGACGCCCTCGACCATCTCCAGTCGGTCGTGTTGTCGAGTCAATTTCTTCGCTTCTTGTGGAATGCCTTTTGTGTCTGGAGTTATGGGCCAGACGTCCAGGATGATGCGGATGGCTGTGTCTTCGCGTTGTAGCCTTGCGAGGTCCTCTTTGCTATTGTGAGGCATTGCCGTGCCTGGGAGCCTGTCTTCAACTTCTCTTACGTTGCTGTCGAATTTGTCGTCCGCAAGAAGCGGGTCGTCGGCGTGTACGCGCTCACACCAAGCTTCGAGCGCACACGCGATGTGTGCGGGCACAGGTGTACTTGTCTCGACAGGGAAAGGTGCTAGAGGTATCCGAGAGAGTCCGTCCGCTGGATTGGTCTTGCCTGGTCGGTATTTGATGTCGAAATCAAAATTGCAGAGGTCAGCATACCAGCGTTGCTCCGTAGCTCCCAGCTTCGCTGTCTGGAGGTGAGTCAAGGGGTTATTGTCCGTCAGAACTGTGAATTGACTGCCGATGAGATAGTGGCGAAATTTCTAGGTGACCGCCCATTTTAGTGCCAGGAGTTCCAACTTGAAGCTGCTGTAGTTAGCATGGTTCTTTTCCGTGGGCCGTAGGCGTCTACTTGCGAATGCGACGATCTTTGTTTTCCCTGAGGACTGCTGCTGAGAGAGGATAGCTCCAAGGCCGTCGTGGCTTGCATCAACCTCCAGCAGGAACGGGCGTTCAAAGTCGGCGAAGGCCAGGATATCGGCACCAGTGAGAGCCGATTTCAGTTGCTGGAATGAATCCTCATGTCGTTGCTCCCAGTATTGCGAGATCGGAACGGATTTGTAGGCACCGTCCTTCCCTCTCGCATATTTGTTGATGAGGTCATGGAGTGGGCCGGCTACTTGCGCAAAATTCTTTACGAATCTCCTGTAGTAGCTTGCAAAGCAGACAAACTTTACAAGGTCCCGCGTGGTCAGTGGTGTGGGCCAGTTCCTCACTGCGGACGTTTTCTCTGTGTCGCAACCGATACCTTCTGCCGAGATGGTGTGTCCCAGAAACGTCACCTCGCGGCGCAGGAGTTGACACTTGGACAGTTTCAGCATCAGTCTCGTCTCATCAATCCGCGTGAGAAGGTGATCCAGATGTTCGAGATGTTCTTAAAAAGTTCTGCTGTAGATAAGGAGGTCGTCGAGGTAGGCCACGGCAAACGAGAAGAGGAATTCCGACATGACAGTCTGCATCAATCGTTGAAAGGTGGCGGGAGCGTTTGACAGTCCGAAGGGCATTCTGGTGTATTCAAAGAGTCCAAATGGAGTTGTAAATGCAGTCTTGTGTTGATCGCTATTTGGTGATATCCACTAGCCAAGTCAAGAGTAGAAAAGTACTGGGCACCGCCTAGCGAGTCGAACGACTCTAGTAGACGGGGAAGAGGGTAGGCATCTCTCACAGTACGGGCGTTAAGGCGGCAGTAGTCTACGCACAGGCGAAGGCTGCCATCTTTCTTTCGTGCCAGGACGACAGGGGCTGAGTAGGGACTGTGGCTTTCCTTTATGATTCCTGCGCTGAGCAACTGGTGGATGTGCTGTTTGACCTCTTCGTAGTGACGGGGTGGAATTGAACGGTAGGGCTGGCTGATGGGGGTCTCGTCTGTGGTCTTGATGTGGTGTCGGACGATGTCACAGAACCCAATGTCGTCACCGTCTTTGTAGAACACGTTCTTGTGTCGTTTCAGCAGCTCCGCTAATTGCCGTCGTTGGGTAGTAGTTCCATCAAAGTTGGGGCAGATGAGGTCATCATCAGCGGGCTCGTCATGAGACGTAACTTGGGATTTCTGATACGTGTCCATTTTACCCTCATTGGATACTACGCTGGAGATCGACTGAACAAACGCTACAGGTGTGTGGCCGGGGAGTTGAATGTCATTGTCGGTGAGGTTGACGAGGCGCACGTACCGTTGGTTAGAGTCGGCCGAAGTTAACGACGGAGCCAGGAGGAGGCCTTGAGGCAGGGAGTTGCTCAGTGGCTCTGCCAGGAGTGGACGATTTTTGATCTGGTGGGTCCTGTTACCCGCACGGTGACCGTTGACCAAACCGGGAAATGAGTTGGTACGCTGTCTGTAATTCGGCCAATAAATGCAACAGGTTTCACTTCGGCTGTAATTTCTCCCATTATAGCTTGAAGAGCAGATGGTATGCCCACAGTTGTTTCCGTGGGTTGAGCGACGAGGTACGGCAGAATGTTCATGCCAAGAATGACGGGAACTGAACTCCTACGTTGTTGACCAGCCATGACAATAGAGTCCTTGGTTACTAAAACGAGCGTCCTGTCGAGGGAATTGCCCAGGGCTGAGACTCCCACCTCTACCAAACCACAGTAGGGTATTTCTTGCCCATTCGCCACTCGGAGCGTGACGAGATGCGTACTTTGGAGAGAGACGTCGGGTAGGTACTCACGGAACCAGCTCTTCGGCATAGGGGATACTTCGCTCCCCGTATCCACCAGGACTGTCACTTTTACGTTGTTGATGGTCATGAGGATGGTAGGCGATTTCCCTACCAGGGGCTGAGGTGTGGGATTGGCGGTGTCGGCCACTTGCTCTTGCCCCTGAATACGGCCGGCTACTGAGGAAAGGGGAAGTTTCCCTGGTGCTGATCTAGCCTGGGCTCCGCCTGTGACACTGGCGCCGTCATCGGCGCTGGGGAAGGCCGGAGTAAGCAGATGAGGGCAGTTTTGACGAATGTGGCCCCACTGCCTGCAGTAGTAGCACTAATTGTTGTTATCACCGACTGGGTAGGTCCTCTGTTGTTGTGTTGTCGGTTGTCGAGTGCCACCTTCCCTCCTCAACCGGGTGCGACATTCTGCAGTGGTATGGCCACGTTTTCCGCAATAGGCGCCGGTTGTGTGGGTGTCTTTCGACGATTGAAGCGTTTTCTCGAACGCAGCTTGCAGCTGGGCTACTGTGGAGGTCAACGCCTCAA
This sequence comes from Theodoxus fluviatilis, assembly GCA_034096865.1. NCBI lineage: Eukaryota > Metazoa > Mollusca > Gastropoda > Cycloneritida > Neritidae > Theodoxus > Theodoxus fluviatilis. The sequence goes on along the minus strand of JAWQFJ010023832.1, from coordinate 54,794 downwards.
GATGTGCTGTGACGGAAGTCTGTGCGGCGATTGCGGCAGTCATAGCGGGGGGCGGGGTGAAAGAGTCGTCCTCCAACTCTCTCTCGATGGCCTGGCGTCGAAGGTCGTTAAAGTCCTCCAGGCAGCTGCGCTGAGCTGCCGACGAAGTCTGGCACGAAGATGTCCCAAGCGTAGACCTTCCACAAAACGCTCGCAAGGGGCCCTTGCGGAGATAGCCTCCTCCTCACCTGCCTTCGATTGTAGTAGGGTGACCAGGGTCTGCAAGGCGTTACTGTATTCCTGGACTGTCTTGTGGGGACGCTGGTTGCGGCCATATAGCCCCTCTCGGAGAGCGCCAGCGCTGCGCCTATCCCGAAATACGTCCGTCACGATCTCCAGAATCGTATTGCGGCTTTTCTGTTTCTGCGCCGTCAGGAGTAAGATTTTTCATCTGGCCGGTCCCTCAAGATGGTCGATGATGCAGTCAGTTGCGTCAGCCATATTCATCCCACGGATCCCACGGCGCATTTCCTCTGCCAATACCTCAGCTGCCATGTTGTCAAAGCCATCACCTCGAAACGTGGGTAGGCGACGCTCCCTCTGTATGTAGACAACGCGGCTGGCCGGTGTGGTGGACCGCTGGATTTCTTCCTCTTCAGGACACATTTCGTTTTCGTTGTTCATCTTGAAAAGGGACTGTGGTGGCAGTCCACTGTCTCAACCCTGCTCGCAGCAGCCAGATGTGATGAAGCCGAGGGGAGTTGGTAAGGGTGCAGGGCTGACACCGAAGCCGCAACTGCTTTGTACAGCCTTTTTATTACTTCTTCTTGGCAGGTACATGATATCATAGCCAGTGTCTGGCGAGACCGAGGTGGCAAGTGTCTGCCCAGGCCCTCTGTCTCAGACCGTGGTGGAATCTCGTCTCGCCAACATGCATTGGGCCCCGCTATATCAAGGTGACCACACGTGACACCCTCCAGGGTGGTCCAGGCTAGTCAGCCGGTATCTTAACAAACTAATATATTCTAATTAAGAGCAATAGAACAGGGGGCGGGCCGGCGACCCTGGGGTCTGACCCCTACGATCAGGGATGTCCACCGACAGCCTGGGAAACAGCGAGGTGGCCGAACCAAGAGAGGAAGGGAGGAGGAGGAGGAGGAGGAGGAGGAGAGAGAGAGAGAGAGAGAGAGAGAGAGAGAGAGAGAGAGAGAGAGAGAGAGAGAAAGAAAGAAAGAAAGAAAGAAAGAAAGAAAGAGAGAGAGAGATGTTAGCCTGGACAGCGAAGGAAGGGAAAAAGGGAGAGTGAGTGTCCCCCTTCACACGAGGGTTACACAGTAAGTAAACGCGCGCACACACACACACACACACACACACACACACACACACATACACACACACACACACACATACCCTCCACCTACCCTGTCCCACCCCTCTCTCTCGCTCGCTCTCTCTATCTCGTTCCCTCCTTCCCCTCACTCTTTCCATCTCATCATCCTCACCCCTCTCTTTGTACACACTGCGGACTTAGGACAATAATATATTATGTACAGTCATAACAACACGTATCCCGCATAACTGTGTATTTTGCTTGGCCATTAAATGACTTTTAAGAGATAAATGGAAACGGAAATACCAGAGAACACGACTATATGTTTGACACTACTTTTCCTGCCGCGAAATCAACAGGAAGGATTTAATGAATAATGTGTGTGTGTGTGTGTGTGTGTGTGTATGTGTGTGTGTGTGTGTGTGTGTGTGTGTGTGCGAGCGCGCGTACCTGTGCGTGCGTGTGTGTGCGTGCGTGAGTGTATGAATGCGTGTGAGGATGTATGTCTGAGTGTCTGAGCTTGTGCACACGTGGCTGGTCTTGTGCATAAGGGTTTGCCTGTTCACAACTCATTCATTCAAATCTAGCACTAGCTGTCGAAATCATGGGCTAAAAGTAATCCTCATGGCTGTTTCGTGATGTGCCTGTGTGAGTCCTATCAATATAAATGAACTCTCGATGAAGCGGCACGTTTTGCACGTGCAAATGGTGATTGCAGAATAGATCATCTGGGATTACACGTTGCTTAAGATTTTTTTCACCGGGAAAAGTAGACTTGTAGATTGTTTGATGGCAGGAATCTGAAGAAAGGAATGATGATTGTGAATGATAAATGGAACTTTACGATCTATCAGCTTAGGTAGGCAATGTAAGGCCATTGATCGCGAAAATCAGTAGCATTTGTTAGATTAAGTACGTGTCAAGTCTCGATTTCCTTAGTTATTCTCCACTTAAGCCTGTTCTTAATTGACAAATAAGTCTTGGCTAATATTCACAAAGTCTTGGCAAATTACGTATTGTCAAACATTCATAAAATATTACGCAACTATTGACCAAGTCTTGGCAATTCTTTAGCTTCTTGATAGCTTGACGAAACCAAGTTAAGATCTTGCAAACTAAGGCCATTTGCAATATTGCATCGATCGGCACCATGCCCATACCCTGATCAATGCAAATGTAAACGAAGTTACAGATTTTCCCCCCGCAATTGTGCTCTGAGGAGATCTCACGAATATATCGCGTAAATAGTTAGTGGCATTACCTGTCGAGCCAATATCCCAAGACCCGGCAAATTTTGACCGAATACTTGGCCAGTATTTGCCAAGACTTGGCAAACACCAGTTCAGAATCGGCTTTAGGAATTGCGTAGGGAGATGCGGTGGGTCTATTCTCACCCAGTAACCCATCGACGAATAGAAGAATGAGAAAAGCAGGAGGTCTATGGGGTGAGAAGCAACGTCACAGGGTGAGTACAACAGATTGCTATTTTTTTATTTGGCATTTCAGATTTTGTTGTTTTATGCAACCTCATCGCATCACAGGAAGAATGTCGAGACGTAATGTTGTTACATATCCTTCCACTGGAACGTAGTACCTAATTAAAGATATTCTGTGTGCGGACGCGCGCGTTTGTGTGTGTGTGTGTGTGTGTGTGTGTGTGTGTGTGTGTGTAATGGGGAAGTGGGTTTTCGGAAGTATCTCACCTGACAGAGACTTGGTTTTTGCTGGTAAAGTTGGTAGTCCAACGACTGTATAGAAATGGAGGGTGGATGAGAGTTGAGTTCTGCCCTAGGGGTGATGAGCGGTGTTCGCTCTGAGATATGAGTAGTAGTGAGAAAAGGTGGGTCGTGAGTTGGTTGTGAGAAGATAGCTATATTAGAGAGAGCAAGAAGACAGCGATCAGTCCGCCTACTGAGAGAAGACAGAAGATAGAGATCGGTCTGCCTGCTGGGTGAGAAGAAGAGAGAAGAGGAGGGCGAAGCACCGAAGAGTGAAGCAGACAAAGAAGAGAGTGGAGGAAGGCAAAGCACAGAAGAGAGAAGCAGACGAAGAGAAGAGATCGGCTCCACACACACAGCAGAGACGGGCAGAGAGAGAGAGAGAGAGAGAGAGAGAGAGAGAGAGAGAGAGAGAGAGAGAGAGAGAGAGAGAGAGAGAGAGAGAGAGAGAGAGAGAGAGAGAGAGAGAGAGAGCGGGCAGAGTTGGAAGGTTGGTGCGAGAGTTTTACAAGGGTCGATAGTTTTTACTTGTCAAGGGCTGACCTACGTGCTTTTATCTCTATATATATTTTCGCTGTGTGTCTGTGTGTGTGTCTGTCTGTCTGTCTGTGTGACACTCATACGTTTCTACAGTTTTATTCCCATCGACTTGAAACTTGGAATGGGGTTAGGTGTTGACCGGGGTCAGGTCAACGTGGGGTTAAAAAAAATGGTGTTGCCATGGCAACCTGAAGTGGGCACAAACAAGATGGCGGCCGAAAACTCAAAGTGCTCCGATTTGACCGAAATTTCGTGTGTAGGTAGGTACAGTCGAATGATGAAGATCTGCGTAAAAAAATTTTGGTTGTCATGGTTACGTGTCGAGAAAAACAAGATGGCGGCTGAAGAATTTGGTCGAGACACAGGAGTTCCCATCCACTGAAAACTTGGTATGGGTCAGGTGTGGGCCGGGGTCAGGTCATGGTGGGGTTAAAAAATGGTGTTGCCATGGTAACCGGAAGTGGGCACAAACAAGATGGCCGCCAAAAACTCAAAGTGCTCCGATTTGACCGAAATTTGGTGTGTGGGTAGGTGAAACTTGGTGTGGGGTTAGGTGTTGGCTGGGATCAGGTCATGGTGGGGTAAACGAAATGGAGTTGCCATGGTAACCGGAAGTGGGCACAAACAAGATGGCCGCCGAAAACTCAAAATGCTCCGATTTGACCGAAATTTGGTGTCTGGGTAGGTGCAGTCGAATGATGAAGATCTGTGAACAAATTTTTTGGTTGTCATGGTTACGTGACGAGAAAAACAAAATGGTGGCTGAAGAATTTGGACGACTGTGTCGAAGGCGGCGAAAACGCCTGAGACACAGGAGTTCCCATCGACTTAAAACTTGGTATGGGTCAGGTGTGGGCCGGGGTCAGGTCATGGTGGGGTTAAAAAAGTGGTGTTGCCATGGTAACCGGAAGTGGGCACAAACAAGATGGCCGCAAAAAACTCAAAGTTATCCGATTTTACCAAAATTTGGTATGTGGGTAGGTCAAGTCAGATGATGAAGATCAGTGAAAAAAATTTCGGTTACCATGGTTACGTCACGAGAAAAACAACATGGCGGCTGAGGAAACAATGGACGACTGTGTCGAAGGCGGCAAAGCCGCCTGAGACACAGGAGTTCCCATCGACTTAAAACTTGGAATGGGGTTAGATGTGGGCCAGATTCAGGTCATGGTGGGGTTAAAAAAAAATGGCGTTGCCATGGTAACCGGAAGTGGGCACAAAAAAGATTGCCGCCGAAAACTCAAAGTGCTCCGATTTGACCGAAAGTTGGTGTGTGGGTTGGTAATGTCAGATGATGAAGATCTGTTAACAAATTTTTCGGTTACCATGGTTACGTCACGAGAAAAACAAAATGGCGGCTGAGGAAACAATGGACGACTGTGTCGAAGGCGGCAAAGCCGCCTGAGACACAGGAGTTCCCATCGACTTAAAACTTGGAATGGGGTTAGATGTGGGCCAGATTCAGGTCATGGTGGGGTTAAAAAAAAATTGCGTCGCCATGGTAACCGGAAGTGGGCACAAAAAAGATTGCCGCCGAAAACTCAAAGTGCTCCGATTTGACCGAAATTTGGTGTGTGGGTTGGTAAAGTCAGATGATGAAGATCTGTTAACAAATTTTTCGGTTACCATGGTTACGTCACGAGAAAAACAAAATGGCGACTGAAGAATTTGGACGACTGTGTCGAAGGCGGCGAAGCTGCCTGAGACACAGGAATTCCCATCGACTTAAAACTTGGAATGGGGTTAGATGTGGGCCGGGGTCAGGTCATGGTGGGGTTAAAAAAAAGGTGTCGCCATGGTAACCGGAAGTGGGCACAAACAAGATGGCCGCCGAAAACTCAAAGTGCTCCGATTTAACCGAAATTTGGTGTATGGGTAGGTAAAGTCAAATGATGAAGATCTGTGAACACATTTTTGGTTATGGTTACGTAATGAGAAAAACAGAATGGCGGCTGAAGAATTTTTCTTTGTATGTGGCTTTGGCGCTTTGCAAAGTGCCTGGCCGCGAAGCGGCTAGTAAAGTATATAGAACAAAGTAAGCCCTATCTTTTGATACAGTTTGGTTGACCTTGCTTCAAGGTCAAGGTCACAGGAGCTCTTCAAAGTTGGATTGTATACATATTTTGAAGTGACCTTGACCCTGAACTATGGAAGATAACTGTTTCAAACTTAATAATTATGTGGGGCACATGTTATACGTTCATCATGAGACACATTTGGTCACATATCATCAAGGTTAAGGTCACTTTGACCCTTATGAAATGTGACCAAAATGGGGTAGTGAACCACTAAAAGTGACCATATCTCATGGTAGAAAGTGCCAATAAGCACCATTGTGCTTCCTATGTCTTAAATTAACAGCTTTGTGTTGCATGACCTTGGATGACCTTGACCTTGGGTCAAGGTCACATGTATTTTGGTAGGAAAAAAGTGTAAAGCATTTCTTAGTGTATGATGTCATTGGTAGGTTTAGTTGTTTGACCTTGACCTTGAAGGTCATCTGAAGGGCAAGGTCATATAAAGGTCAAGGTCAAGCATGTGAGTCGTATGGGCTTTGCCCTTCTTGTCTGTATATATATTTTTGCTGTCTGTCTGTGTGTCTGTCTGTGTGTGTGTGTCTGTGTGACACTCATACGTTTCCACAGTTTTATTCCGATCGACTTGAAACTTGGTATGGGGTTAGGTGTGGACCGGGGTCAGGTCAACGTAGGGTTAAAAAAATGGTGTTGCCATGGTAACCGGAAGTGGGCACCAACAAGATGGGCGCCGAAAACTCAAAGTGCTCCGATTTGACCGAAATTGGTGTGTGGGTAGGTAAAGTCAGTTGATGAAGATCTGTGAAAAAAGTTTTCGGTTACCATGGTTACGTCACGAGAAAAATAAATGGCGGCAGAGGAAACAATGGACGACTGTGTCTCAGGCGGCGAAGCCGCCTGAGACACAGGAGTTCCCATCCACTGAAAACTTGGAATGGGGTTAGTTAGATGTTGCCCAGTGTCAGGTCATAGTGGGGTAAAAAAAAAAAATGGCGTTGCCATGGTAACCGGAAGTGGTCACAAACAAGATGGCCGCCGAAAACTCAAAATGCTCCGATTTGACCGAAATTTGGTGTGTGGGTTGGTAAAGTCAAATGATGAAGATCTGTTAACAAATTTTTCTGTTACCATGGTTACGTCACGAGAAAAACAAAATGGCGGCTGAGGAAACAATGGACGACTGTGTCGAAGGCGGCGAAGCCGCCTGAGACACAGGAGTTTCCATCGACCTAAAACTTAGTATGGGGTTAGATGTGGGCCGGGGTCAGGTCATGGTGGGGTTTAAAAAAAGGTGTCGCCATGGTAACCGGAAGTGGGCACAAACAAGATGGCCGCCGAAAACTCAAAGTGCTCCGATTTGACCGAAATTTGGTATGTGGGTAGGTCAAGTAAAATGATGAAGATCTGTGAACTAAATTTATGGTTATCATGGTTACGTAACGAGAAAAACAAAATGGCGACTGAAGAATTTGGATGACTGTGTTGAAGGCGAAGCCGCCTGAGACACAGGAGTTCCCATCGACTTAAAACTTGGAATGGGGTTAGATGTGGGCCAGGGTCAGGTCATGGTGGGGTTAAAAAAAAGGTGTCGCCATGGTAACCGGAAGTGGGCACAAACAGGATGGCCGCCGAAAACTCAAAGTGCTCCGATTTGACCGAAATTTGGTGTATGTGTAGGTAAAGTCACATAATGAAAATCTGTGAACACATTTTTGGTTATGGTTATTTAATGAGAAAAACAAAATGGCGGCTGACGAATTTGGCTTTGTATGTGGCTTTGACGCTTTGTGCATTGCCTGGCCGCGAAGCGGCTAGTCTCTATATATATTTTGGCTGTCTGTGTGTCTGTCTGTCTGTCTGTCTGTCTGTCTGTCTGTCTGTCTGTCTGTCTGTCTGTCTGTCTGTCTGTCTGTCTGTCTGTCTGTGTGTGTGTGTGTGTTTGACACTTATACGTTTCCACAGTTTTATTCCGATCGACTTGAAACTTGGTATGGGGTTAGGTGTGGGCCGGGGTCAGGTCATCGTGCGGTTAAAAGAATGGCGTTGCCATGGTAACCGGAAGAGGGCACAATTAAGATGGCGGCCGAAAACTCAAATTGCTCCGATTTGACCGAAATTTGGTGTGTAGGTAGGTACATTCAAATGATGAAGATCTGTGAAAAGATTTTTTAGTTGTCACGGTTACGTGACGAGAAAAACAAGATGGCGGCTGAACAACTTGGATGACTGTGTCGAAGGCGGCGAAGCCGCCTGAGACACAGGAGTTCCCATCGACTTAAAACTTGGTAAGGGTTAGGTGTGGGCCGGGGTCAGGTCATGGTGGGGTTAAAAAATGGTGTTGCCATGGTAACCGGAAGTGGGCACAAACAAGATGGCCGCTAAAAACTCAAAGTGCTCCGATTTGATCGAAATTTGGTGTGTGGGTAGGTGAAACTTGGTGTGGGGTTAGGTGTTAGCCGGGTTCAGGTCATGTTGTGGTTAACAAAATGGAGTTGCGATGGTAACCGGAAGTGGGGACAAACAAGATTGCCGCCGAAAACTAAAAATGCTCCGGTTTGACCGAAATTTGGTGTGTGGGTAGGTACAGTCAAATGATGAAGATCTGTGAACAAATTGTTTGGTTACCATGGTTACGTGACGAGAAAAACAACATGGCGGCTGAAGAATTTGGACGACTGTGTCAAAGGCGGCGAAGCCGCCTGAGACACAGGAGTTTCCATCGACTTAAAACTTGGCATGTGGTTAGGTGTGCCCCGGGGTCAGGTCATGGTGGGATTAAAAAATGGTGTTGCCAGGGAAAACGGAAGTGGGCACAAACAAGATGGCCGCCGAAAACTCAAAGTTATCCGATTTGACCGAAATTTGGAGTGTAAGTAGGTAAGGTGAGATGATGAAGATCTGTTAAAAGCGTTTTTGGTTGTCATGGTTACGTAATGAGAAAAACAAAATGGCAGCTGAAGAACTTGGACGACTGTGTCAAAGGCGGCGAAGCCGCCTGAGACACAGGAGTTCCAATCGACTGAAAACTTGGTATGGGTCAGGTGTGGGCCGGGGTCAGGTCATGGTGGGGTTAAAAAATGGTGTTGCCATGGTAACCGGAAGTGGGCACAAACAAGATGGCCGCCAAAAACTCAAAGTGCTCCGATTTGACCGAAATTTGGTGTATGGGTAGGTGAAACTTGGTGTGGGGTTAGGTGTTGGCCGGGGTCAGGTCATGGTGGGGTAAACGAAATGGAGTTGCCATGGTAACCGGAAACCGGAAGTGGGCACAAACAAGATGGCCACCGAAAATTCAGAATGCTCCGATTTGACCGAAATTTGGTGTCTGGGTAGGTGCAGTTGAATGATGAAGATCTGTGAACAAATTTTTTGGTTGTCATGGTTACGTGACGAGAAAAACAAAATGGTGGCTGAAGAATTTGGACGACTGTGTCGAAGGCGGCAAAAACGCCTGAGACACAGGAGTTCCCATCGACTTAAAACTTGGTATGGGTCAGGTGTGGGCCGGGGTCAGGTCATGGTGGGGTTAAAAAATTGTTGTTGCCATGGTAACTGGAAGTGGGCACAAACAAGATGGCCGCCAAAAACTAAAATTATCCGATTTTACCTAAATTTGGTGTGTGGGTAGACACAGTCAAATGATGAAGATCTGAGAAGAACAAAATGGCGGCTGAAGAATTTGGCTTTGTATGTGGCTTTGGCACTTTGCGCAGTGCCTGGCCGCGAAGCGGCTAGTGTTTTATAGAAGAAGGCTGACCGATATTTAACTTGTGCTTTTTCATTTTTCCCTTTGGGAGTTGAGTAGGTGAAGAGTAGGTGTAATTTTATAAGATTGGGTTATTGAGGATGTTGTATTTCAACCATATACCAATGTAACATTCTTATTGTTTTTATTTTTATTTTCTACCCCTGTAGAAGTCGACTGCTTGGTGTCGTGGTGTGATGAGAACAGTCTGGAGCTGAACACCACCAAGACCCAGGAGATGATCGTCGACCTGAGGAAGAATCCGACTCTTATCGATCCACTGATGATCGGCGGCCAGGCGATCGAGATTGTGGACTGTTTGAAGTTCCTCGGCACGCTCATCTCCTCCGACCTCAGTTAGGGCAACAACATTGACGGCATCCATAGGCGTGCCCAGCAGCGGCTGTATTTCCTGAGGCAGCTCAAGAAGTTTGGGTCTACCGTGCTGTGGTGGAAAGTGTACTCACCTTCTCCATCTGTGTGTGGTTCGGAGGTGCCACCCAACAGCAGAAAGACAAGCTGGAGCGTGTCGTGCGCGCTGCTGGCAGGATCATCGGCCGTGATCTGCCCTCCCTAGCCTCTATCTACGCCCAGCGCATAGTGCGCAAGTCCCGTAAGATTGTGGCGGACCCCTCCCACCCTGCTTGTCCCCTCTTCCAGCTCCTTCCCTCTGGCCGTCGTTTCAGGTCCCTCAAAACGCGCACGTGCCGTTTTCAGAACTCGTTCTTCCCCACGGCGGTGGCGGAGCTCAACGCTGTCCAGAACCCCCCAGGCAGCTTTGCCGCCGCTGATCCTGTCGGCGGTGCGCACACACTTCTCCACATCTGTGACAGTGACACTTTCTCATTTGCGCTTCCTCTGGGATATATGGACTGCTATTGAGTGTAGTATGGGGGGGGGGGGGGAGAGTTGGTCTTCTTTTTGGTTTTAGGTGCAGTCTTATCTCTTATGTCTGTGTGCAGTTGCGTGAGTGGCGTGAGTGATGTACATAGGGAAATGTCCATATGTTTTTTGTATAAACGGCGTGTTAGGGTGTGCAAGTGATGCGCGTGTTTGGCTTCTTGTTTTGTTTCTTTTAGCCTTCATCACTTAGTTTTCCTCGTGCTCGTTTTTTTTAAATGATGTCACTTGGCGGAATAAATTACTGTGAACTTGTACTGTGAACTGTGAACTGTTATGGGCATGTTTTATGTTGAAATATAAAGTCATGTAAGTAACCTGGGACGTGTTTTATTTCGTTTTTGTGGATCCCCGTAACAGTGTGTGTGTGTGTGTGTGTGTGTGTGTGTGTGTGTGTGTGTGTGTGTCTTTTTTAATTTAACATCGACATTTAGGAAATGGACAAAACAAAGCAATTCGTCATTGTCGTCATCGTCGTCTTCCTCATTGTAAATGTCCAAATGTCATTGTCTACGATTTCGCTTGCACCGCAGATATTTACATCAAACCGTATCTTTCTTGTTTGTCTCTGTTTTGTTATAAAGGGATCTGGTGGTGGGTGGGAGGTGGTGGGGAGGGGAGAGGAGGAGGGAGGGGTTATGAGAGAATGGGGTTATGGGAATACTGGAGAGCACGGCTGTCTGAATTTTGTTATCCCGCGAATTCGATACAAGGTACTTTATTTTACGCTTCACCCCCACATTTTCCAGGAGCTCCTGACTTTAGACGCAGTTGTCATAAGGGCCGGTGTCGTAGAATATTTCGGAACCAGGATTAATCGGAACCGGTTCCCAAAAATCCTAGGATATTTCGGAACCATTCCGATTTATCCTGGCCCTGGCGGCAGGATATTTCGGAACCACCAGGATATTTCGGAACCACCTTCTAGATGCTTTCGTATGATTTTCTGAGTTTCTAGAAGGTTTCAAATCAGAGTGAAACAAACTACTACGCTAACAAAGTGCGTGTGAGTGTGTGTGTGCGTGTGTGTGTGTATGTGTGTGCGCGCGCACGCGCGCGTGTGTGTGTGTCGGTGGGTGGGTATGGGGGGAGGTGTCTGTGTGTGTGCGTGCGTATGTATGTGTGCGTGCGTGTGTGAGCGCGCGTGTGTGTATGCGTGTGCGTGCGTGCGTGTGTATACGTGTGTGTGTGCGCGCTGGTGTGTGTGTGTGAGTGCGTGCGTGTGCGTGTGTCTGAGTGTGTGTGTCTGAGCGTGTGCATGCGTGCGTGCGTGCGTGTGTGTGTGTGTATGTGTGTGAGGGAAGGAAAATGCAAGCACAAACACAAGCAATTCTACACAATTCTTTAGCTACCCATAGTCTACAAATTCCCTTCACATTCTTCCGCAACAGAACACTTGTTTGCCAAAGGCGTGGGAAAACTCACGCGCTGGAGTACAGTGAGTTGTAACTCAGTGAATTTTGACACGGAATGATGCAGACAGAATATTAGTGAAGCCATGTGGGCCTTCTGTGCGTGAATTTGTAATTCATAAACAAGGACATAAACAGGTAGGTGAGAAGAGATTTATTGCACAACCTCAGCAAAGTGTGAGAAACTCTTCACAATCTGTTTAGAAAAAGTCGTAATCTAAAAACAAAGTGTGTGTGTGTGTATGTGTGTGTGCATGAATGTATGTGTGTGTGCTTGTGCATGTGCGTGTGAGTGTGTATGTGCGTGTGTGTGTGTATGTGTGTGCGCGCGCACGCGCGCGCGTGTGTGTGTGTCGGTGGGTGGGTATGGGGGGGAGGTGTCTGTGTGTGTGCGTGCGTATGTATGTGTGCGTGCGTGTGTGAGCGCGCGTGTGTGTATGCGTGTGCGTGCGTGCGTGTGTATACGTGTGTGTGTGCGCGCGGGTGTGTGTGTGTGAGTGCGTGCGTGTGCGTGTGTCTGAGTGTGTGTGTCTGAGCGTGTGCATGCGTGCGTGCGTGCGTGTGTGTGTGTGTGTGTGTGTGTGTGTGTGTGTGTGTGTGTGTGTGTGAGGGAAGGAAAATGCAAGCACAAACACAAGCAATTCTACACAATTCTTTAGCTACCCATAGTCTACAAATTCCCTTCACATTCTTCCGCAACAGAACACTTGTTTGCCACAGGCGTGGGAAAACTCACGCGCTGGAGTACAGTGAGTTGTGGGCTAATGACCTTCTAGACGGTTCCGAAATATCCTGGTGGTTCCGAAAAATCCTGCCACCAGGGCCAGGATAAATCGGAATGGTTCCGAAATATCCTTTCACCAGGGCCAGGATAAATCGGAATGGTTCCGATTTGTCCGGTTCCGAAATATCCTGTGACACCGGCCCCGCCAACTGACTACAACGGCCATTTCAAGTCCCCGTGACGTCATTGCACAGTGACGTTGTGCTCTCATGAATACCTGACAGCGTTAGGCTCAGGGCTAAGCCCTCGAAGTCCAGACCTAAGCTTTGGGCTTAAGCTAATTCGGTCTCACGTCAATCAAGGCACCCAGGCTGCGATTTTGGCATCGAGATATCTCCCCTCCAGTGCTTGCATGTCGTCGGGACCAAGTTGCTCACTGGGAAAGACAACCAGGCGAGAAAGAGACATTTTCATATAAGTAAGCAACTGTAGATTTACACACATACATGATGATGTTCGTCCATCGGGATCGATGAGGACCATAGATGTCATCATTTCATCTGGTTGTGGGTCCTCAGATGGCTGATGAGACCAATCCGGGCCCGAAAGAGTCTGCTGCAGTGTGATCAGGGAAGTGCAGGTGGCTGACCAGGAGAAGACGAACTGCTGGCTCTGGACTTCCTGGTGGCTCGCTTCACAGCAGCATCACTCGATCTTCTCTGTTCAAAAGCTGCTGCACCAGAATGGACTCTACTGCGCCAGGTAGAGCGGTCTGAAGCAACACTCTCCCAGCTGTCAGGATCTACGCAGCAGTTCTTCAGAGAGGCTTTTAGGGTGTCCTTGAACCTCTTCTTTTGTCCGCCAAGGGATCGCTTGCCCTGCAGGAGTTCTCCGTAGAACGCCTTTTTAGGAAGGCGCTCGTCGGACATGCGTACGACGTGGCTAGCCCAATGTAGTTGTGCCTCGCAGAGCATGGTGTGAATGCTGGGCATGTCAGCCTGTGCCAGGACGTCCGTGTTGGGCACTTTGTCTTGCCACCTGATCTTCAGCAGTTTTCTCAAGCAGTTCATGTGGAAGTGATTTAGCTTTTTGACATGGCGGCTGTACAGTCCAAGTCTCACAAGCGTAGAGTAGAGCGGGGAGAACAACAGCAGAATATACCTTTAGTTTGGTAGCAAGCTTGATGCCTCGACGGTCCCCCCAAAAAACCATACGTGTTGTATCGTGTTGTATTCATTGTGTTGTTTAGTGTTGTGATGCTTTGCGTTGCTTTTCGTTGCATTACATTGTGATACGTTGTGTTGTGTTGTATTGTATTGAAGAGTATCGTTTCGTGTCGTATTGTATTGTGTCGCATCACGTCACGTCGCATAGAATCGCATCGTAACACATAGCATTCCATTGTATTGCATTTTATTGTATTGCACTGTGCTGAATTGAATGGTAGCACACTGATACGCATTGTACTATAGTGCATTGTACTCTACTGTATTTCATGTATCGCGTTGAATTGTATTTTGTTGTACTATATTGTATTGTATTGTCGTGCTAAACTGTACATCAACGAGGAATTTGCAGCAGATAGCTAGGGAGTGAGCACGAGAGTAAAGCAGGCCAAACATCACTGGAAGAGTGATGTTGTAAACGCCCAGCAAAATCATCGGAGGATTATGTAGCGTATTGATTTGTGCAGCTCTACAGAAAAGTAAACATTCAAATGAGCAGTAAACATGTGATTGTCTCAGAAAATTTTCAGAAAAACTCAAAACTGTAATAGCTGAAAACTATGATTTTGTCGTCGTGTTTTAATTTAAATTTTGGCTTGGTTTGCCCATGCCCGATTTACAAGTAACTGAATGAATGACCGAAAGGAACGTTAATAAAGGCAAAGGTCAATGGACGAATGCATAAGTGATTGAAATCAGTATATCTGCCTATAGAGTGCTCAATTAGTCAGGTCGATAACTTTAGAGTGAATTCGTAGATTTCCGCCGGGCCAGATCTGTGCTGCCATGTCTTTAGTAGTTTACACCATACGGATACTGCTGGTATTGTCAAGGTTCTATGGCTTGAACTCGTTCAGTTAATTTTAAAAAGTGCATTTTATTGCCCATGTACACATCAGTACTCCTAAAAAAGACCATCTTCTATTTATAGAAACTTAATTTGCTTCAAAGGTAAATGATTTTGTCGATATCGAAGAGTTTAGATATCCACCGATCTATTTGTAGAGACTGATTGAGTGAAGATATATAAATCATCGGGAAAACTTTAAATAAAACTGACTAAGCACCCGGTAGCATGAACCGCACAGAATTCTTCACGAGACTGCATCCAATCCATAAGTGTGCATTAGGCTGCCATGTGGTTGTGCATAGGGTTAGTTTGAAAAGTCTAGGCTTGTGACGTCATCTCAGACTGACCTATGATAAGATGGCATAAGCAGGAGAATAACTGTATTCTTCGTCACATGAGGCAAGGTCCTGCTCGCCAATTCAAACAATTTGTCCATTTCACCCACAAGGAGATGCCGGAACGAATTTGTGTCATGATGATACAGCGGGCTCCACAATGGTAGAGAGCCGTTTGCACCTGAACATGATTCCATTGTTAAATTTGTGCTTTTGGCACGGACTGCCATGCTTAAAAGTGTCTGATTTATACATTTGTTACGAATGTATTTTAAGTGAACGACTGCGTGTCAGACAAAGAATGCATTTTCAGTGTGTTTGCCACTCCAACGAATGTATCTTAGGGAATAAAAAATTATTATATTGAATGTTTTTTCTTTCTATGAAAAGGTGTGCCTAGAACTCACAATGCTGCAGCATGAACGTTTGGCTATCACAGTAATGTAGCTGTTTTCCTTCTCCTCCTCCTCCTCCTCCTCCTCCTCCTCCTCCTCCTCCTCCTCCTCCTCCTCCTCCTCCTCCTCCTCCCCCTCCTCCTCCCCCCCCCCTCCCCCCTCCTCTTCCTCCTGATCCGACGACACACACTGAGACTTATTTCCTTCACGATCATTTCCTTATCAGACTTATTACTAGCGAGACATATGCATCCTGTTTTTGTGCAAAAGTTTGTGATTTGCAGCGAAACAGCACTAACCGCATTGTGATCAGTTCACGAAATATCTACGTTTCAGACATGGGGTTTTCTGGTATAGGTTCCGGATAGACACAGTGATATGGAATGAGGGAAGGCTGGAGGGGGATGAGAAACGTTTGTTTTTGTAGTCATTGATGTTTCGCACTGATGTAAATATTCAAGGAACTCCTATTCAGAATCATTGCCTCGTGATATAATGTAATCAAAAGACACTTTGGACAGCTCGATTTTGTTTTTGCTAGTAGATAAATGAGTCAAATGACGCCTCGTTAAGGAGCTTTGCTGGTTTTCGGTAAGCATATTTTTTCCTCGTGGATAAGGGTTCTTTGTTTGGATGTGGGTTTTATTTGGTTGTCTTTCTGGAAGGTTTGATCTCAAGCGAGTTATGGTGGATGCTTGGATCGGCACTCCTGTAAAATCCGTGCAGAAACCAGGTCTGAGTTTGTTTGTTTGTTTGTTTGTTTATTTATTTATTTATTCATGCGTTCGTTCGATTGTTTGTTCCTTCATTTGTTCATGTGTTCATGTATTTTTATGTATTATGTATTGATGTAGTTATTTATGTATTAATGTATTTATTTATAACATGATAGGACGAATGATTATATTGGAGTTGGGATGGTAATAATAATGATACCAATGACAATATAATATTATGATACGGCTATGATGTGATGATAAGAAGATTGAGGAGGAGGTTGTAAAAAAAAATTCGTGAAGACATTGTCAGAAAAATGATGTTGATAATGATGTTTTGTGTAGTAATTATGATGTATGATAAATTAAAAAATATATTAAAAAAGGTCTGAGCGACCAAATGCATTCCCCATGTCTTTTGCTGGCTTCTATGGCTGCTTAGAGCCGCCCTTGGCTGAGCTACCGAGGCTCGCTCCCAAACGTCTGGCAGCTAGGGATCCTTGCTGATGAGGGGTGCATCGAGCGGCTTTGGCCAATGGTGTACTCTTATGAAAAGCATGCCATGTTTGTTGACGCCCGGACAATATTTTCCAGACGAAGGGGCAAATCCGCGAGAAAGTGGTGGACAGTCAAATGCAGTGTGCGGGCGATGAATAATGAGATCAGTTTAATGTTACTCCCCAGAATAAATCCCAAATCGAATGCGTGCAGACAGCACAGACATGGTTCCATCGATCAACGTTGCGTTTCCCTATGGGGAAAAAAAAGGCGCGAAGTGCAGTAATTGTGCACGCCATGTCAGTCTGGATAGCAAGTCCAACAGAGAGATGAGCAGGGGCAGCAGCAAGCAAATAAAATCACGATTTCAAAAGCGTTCTCTCTGTCCCTGGAAAATAGCCTCGTGGAGGCAGCGGAAGCTGGGATCCCAGCATATTCGAGCTGATGTCAACACATCCGTGCCAGAAATAGAGCAATGATGAAACAAATGAGCACAGCAGTTAGGGCAAAGCTTTCCAAGAGCTTTGAAGAAGATACGAAGAGCGATTTTCACGAAAATAGGAGAGATATGTATGCATGGTTTTGAGAAGCTCTTCTGAATGATATTGTTTTTCGACGCTATATGCACACCTTGAGTTTTCCTGTTTCGGATTTTTGCATCCTCCTTTGATGACGCTTTTCTTTGCCAATGGTTCAGCTTCTTTCCGGTCGCTCAGAGTCGATAATTTTTTTGGTCCTGAACGACAAAAAAAGTAGAGGAAAATGACGAAATAAAACTACCAACCACAGGCATGGCCTTGCTTTGCCTTCCCTCGCCTCGCCTCGCCTCGCCTCGCCTCGCCTCGCCTCGCCTCGCCTCGCCTCGCCTCGCCTCGCCTCGCCTCGCCTCGCCTCGCCTTGCCTCGCCTCGCCTTCTCTTGGTGCCTGAACTCCGAACTCTTTGTGGCGCCACAGCAAAGAGCTGTACATTAGTCCGCTCCACCTGTCACGGTCATGAGCCATAGCTTGGGTTTATCCAGATGGTTTTCCTGCCCTCTCCCCAACGCCGTCGCTCCATCTTCGCCTTCTCTTCCCTACGACAGTTCATCGAAAGATACTCCCTTGTCAAGCCACTGGGTCTTTTCATGTAGCCATACCAGTGCTGTTCCTTCGTAGATTTTATAAATCTTATTTTCTGTCACTGATTAGCACCCAGCCGTCATCTACATGCGTAACACAGTCTTAGCCCATCGGAGCTAGGGTAACGGTCTCACATTGGGCGCTACTGATGTTTCAGTAAAGCGGATCACCACGGTGGGTCGCGTTGACGACAGAAAGTACCGACAAGCGTCGAAACCAAACAACACCAGTGCTACCTCTGCGGAATACGGGAATTACGTATCTTCCAAAGGCTTATGTACATGCATGTAAGACTCACGTGTAGATAAGCACACCCAGGTGAGGACACAAACACGTTTACTCACGCGCACACTCGCGCACATATATCACATGGAAACATGCATCCATGAAAAAGCACAAACATATATTTTCTCTCTCTTTTCAGTCTCCTGTTCTCTCTCTCTCTCTCTCTCACACACACACACACACACACTCACACACACACACACACACACACACACACACACACACACACACACACACACACACACACACACACACACTCTTCCTCTTTCTCTCTCGACGAATCCAGCCCAGAATGCGCAGACAGCACGAAAGCCAGACACATTTTGGACTTTCGCTTGCAGATAGTGACTTAACTGCCTCTGTATGCGCAACTCTTTGCATGAGAGCTTGCCAGTCTTGCTTGTGACAGTGTTTTTTTTTTCTAAGTTCGTATTGACCAAAGTTAGTTTTGGATAACTTTTGGTAAACTTACGTTTTGCAATGGATCGGATGACCCAGCAATAAAGTTTTCTTTCGTCCGTTCGTTCGTTCTCACTCACTCACACATGCGCGCACGCACTCACGCACGCACGCACGCACGCACAAACACACGCACACACACACACACACGCACGCACACACACATTCTCTGACAGCAATACACACACACCTCGTTATGCACAGACGTGGGAGGCAGAAAAGAGAAAGCGGACAATGGACCAGACACACGGTGCCTACACTGGGACTCGGCAACCTGAGACAAGTCACGCGGCGAACCAGTTTCAACAGCAGCGGTGTCATGGCTGCTGCCTCGGGTAAGCCCTAGTTTCTGAACAAACAACGGCCAGTTTCTGAACAAACAACAGCCGTGAACAGAGTCGGGCTATTGTGGAGGCTGCCTCGTCTGGGTCTAATCGGAACCCCTCCAGTCACAACTCCCAAAGGACACTGTTCAAATTTGCACAGCTTTAGCATTGATCTGTCCTTGGCAGCCGATGTCATCATTGGTTTCCCTCCCTCTCATCTTGCAGCATGCTCCCCGTGGGTGGGGTGGGGTGGGGTGGGGGTGAATGGTGTTGAAGTCCTAATCCGTACTGCGCATGACATTTTATCTGGCAGGAAGAACCTGGGTCACTGCAGATGTCAGCGTTAGTCAGAGGCCAGTGCCCTGTGGGGCTGCAGTGGTCAACACATACATATAGTGCCAAATGAGCACAGCATAGGGCACAATGCACTTGATGATGTCCCCTCATCAGTTGGAACCCTTTGCAGTTGTGCTTTCAGAGCCTGATCTAGTAGCTCAGGCAGGGACACTTCCATGCAGCCAAAGCTGCTACCAGGGGGCATTGGGACAGCATCACGTCATCAAAACTCGAATGAGCCTTCAAGCCAACAAGATGATCTAGAGCACAGCCAAAGAAAAGCAATGAACTGGTCGCCTTATACCATTTTATCCACTGCCACCACCACCACTACCGCTGAACCATTAATTAACAAAAATCTATTTGGTCATCAACCAACAAACATAATAACCAAATCTTAGACCTCAGCCATGCCTTCTAGCGAGAGGAGTATGACGTAAAGCGTTAAATCAATAAGCTGAAATCGGTCAAAAATTATTCTGCTACAGCCTGAAACGCTGATTTCTGTGCTATTATTTTCTCACTGCAGAGCTGGAGCTGACAAAGTTTTAGAACTGAGGCAAAACCCGCGACACATGTGTTGTGCTTATCCTCGAGTCAACAAACGATACATTAGGGGGCACAATGATCAGGGAGGAAAGTGGAAGCGGTTTGAGTCACAGGTATGGGTGAAAGTCACTGTATGAAGCCACTGAGTTTACTTTGTAGGTCGGCATGGGCCCCCTGTGGGTTGGGGTTGAGAATAGACCCACCGCGTCTCCCTGCGCGATTTGTAAAAGTCGAATAATTAGGGACATTGTGACTTGATTTGAGCTTACTCGAAACTATTCTAGGGAAGTTCGTGCTAATTGGTCTTACACAGCAAACAAAGGCTGATGGGCCGTAAAACTCCAGCCATCCATCCCATCCTATCTCATCCCATCCCATCCCATCCCATCCCATCCCATCCCATCCGATACCACCCACCACCCACCCATCCATCTCATCCATCTCATCCATCCCATCCATCCCATCCATCCTATCCATCCCATCCATCCCATCCATCCCATCCATCCCATCCATCCCATCCATCCCATCCATCCCACCCATCCCATCCATCCCATCCATTCCATCTATTCCATCTATTCCATCCATCCCATCCATCTATCCACCCACCCACGTCAACATGGAGCGAATTTGGCATGAAGGATTGAAACGCCTTTGATGATTTTATCCAAAGTAGCCGAAGGTTGTGCCGCTATGTAGCCACCATTCGTCCCAGGAGACAGTGGGTTACATGTGGGAGCTAGAATGCTGAAAAGGGACTGCTATAGGTGGAAATTCCTAGCCCTGGGTGAGTATTTCCTACACTTGAATCCTATGCTCGAGCGCTGTCTTTAAGTGGTTCCACCATTGCTTTAATACATGTCAGACCTCCCAAAGTACTACACGCCATTCAGAGACATGTGGTCATTGGAGAAGCTTCTAATGTGTGTTCCGAAAGAAATTTTGAAGAGGTGTTGGTGTAGATGCTTTTTTGTTATCGGCCTCAGTCTCTGGAATACCATTCTGGAAGGACTCGAGAAAAAAAATTTCTGAGAGTCTTGCTAGGTGTAAGAAAAACTTAAAGCCCCCCCCCCCCCCCCATTTCACATTTGTTGGCGCCTTGAGTACGATGGCACGTTATAAGAATGCATGCATACATACATACATAACTCCGCCATAGACGGTCCCAAGCCCGTTTGCGAAAGGAGGAGGGTTGGGCGTGGGGCTAGCAACCCCACCCCGGAAAAAAGCTCTTTGCTACAGAAATCGAAGCAACAGAGAAAGAAAATCAGCGCTCGATTCAAGAAGATGCCTCTTCAGATGGACTTATGACTCAGGTTGGTGAAAGCCTTACGGAAGCCAGCCGCCCGACAAATCTTCTGACGATGAAAGCAACAACGAAGATCGGAACTTGGAATGTACGAACGATGTATGAAACAGGACAAGCAGCTCAAGTAGCGAGTGAGATGAAGCGCTACAACATCCAAGTGCTCGGAATTTGTGAAAGCAGATGGAATGGATCCGGCATGACCACACTTGCCACTGGAGATAAGATCCTCTACTCGGGACACACAGACGAAAACCACGATCACACAGAAGGAGTTGCCATCATGATGTCCCCTGCAGCTGCTAGCGCCCTCATGGAGTGGCGGCCAGTTTCCTCCAGAAGCACGATTCAACTCTAAAGGGAGGAAAGTTACCATCATCCAGTGCTACGCCCCCACTAACGATGCAGACGAAGAGGCAAAAGAAACATTTTACAACACACTACAAACAGTTGTTGACGAGCTTCCCCAGAGAGACATCAAGTGACTGATGGGTGACATGAACGCCAAGATTGGAAAGGACAACACAGGGAAAGAGCTTATTATGGGTACCCTGGCCTTCGGAGACATGAATGAGAATGGTGAGCTGTTCACAGACTTCTGCGCTTTCAATGACCTGGTTATTGGCGGCAGTGTGTTCCAGCACAACGACATTCACGTGGGAAACCTGAATCTCGCCTGATGGCAAGACAAAGAACCAGATAGATTACATCACTATCTCAAGAAAATGGAGGCGCAGTCTACAGGACACAAGATCCAGAAGGGGAGCCGACGTAGCTTCAGACCATCAGCTAGTGACTGGAGCCATCAAGATCAAGCTACGAGCCTTCAGAGACACAGCAGATAGACCCCAGATCAAGTTTAACATCCAACGACTGAATGAAACGGGCTTCAAGGATATCTTCTCAGTTTGTCTAAGGAACAGATTTGAAGCTTTGAACATGGTGACAGAGGAAATGCCCCTGGAAGAACATTGGAGCCACCTGAGAGACACATGGAAAGAAACAAGTCAAGAGGTTCTGGGGAAAAGAAACATGACAACAAAGGAATGGCTCTCCGGCGACACCTGGAGCCTGATACAGAACAGGCGAGACATCAAACAGAAAATCAACAACACCAAGAATGAAGACGAAAAGAAAACAATGTTGAAGAGTACACCATCATCAACAAAGAAGTCAAGAAAAGTGCCAGGACGGACAAGAGACGTTTCTACGACACCATGGCAGCAGAGGCAGAACAAGCAGCTGAAAAGAGAGACCTCAGCACTTTGTACAAGATCAGCGGAACACTCTCCACTAAGAAGTCAAATCAAAACGGACCGGTTAAAAACAACGAGGGGCACACCATCACCAAGGAGGAGGACCAGAGACAACGATGGGCCGAACATTTCAAGGACCTTCTCAACCGACCCCAGCCATCAGAGAGACCAGACATCCCTCCTGCGGACACTCCACTGGGAGTTACCACCAACCCCCCAACTAAAGCAGAAATCCAGAAGGCCCTGAAGGCGCTCAAAAACAACAAAGCAGCCGGACCGGACGGAATTCCACCAGAGGCACTCAAGACAGACATTTCCACCACAGCAACCATGCTGCTGCCTTTACTGCAGAAAGTCTGGACAGAAGGAAGAGTCCCAGCGAATTGGAAAAAGGACAGCTGGTGAAACTTCCAAAGAAAGGAGATCTCGGACTATGCAAGAACTGGCGCGGCATCATGCTACTGTCAGTGCCAAGTAAAGTACTAACCCGCATCATCCTGGATCGACTGAAAGACGCTGTCGACAAAAGACTTCGTCCAGAACAAGCTGGCTACAGCAAGGACAAGTCATGCACGGACCAGATCGCTACGCTCAGGATTATCCTGGAACAGTCCCTGGAGTGGCAGTCAACGTTGTACCTGAACTTTATTGACTTCCGACAAGCGTTTGACAGCATTGACAGAGAGACATTTGGAGACTCCTCTATCACTATGGAATCCCGCCAGCCTATGTCAACCTGATCCAGCAGCTGTACGAGGGCGCCACGTGCCAGGTGATTCACAATGGCAAGCTGACAGAGGAATTTGAGGTGACTACAGGGGTCCGTCAAGGATGTTTGCTGTCGCCGATGATCTTCCTGCTCGTGGTGGACTGGGTCATGCGAGAGACATCCAGAACAGGCAGGACCGGAGTCCAGTGGACCCTGACACAGACCTTGGACGACCTCGACTTTGCAGACGACTCAAGCCTGATGTCCCAATGCTACCAGCACATGCAACAGAAGACAGACAACCTTGCCAGAGAAGCAGCGAAGACCGGACTACAGGTCAACCTGGAAAAGACAGAGACCATGGCCGTGAACAAGAAGCAGCAGAAGCCTGTTACCCTAGGAGACAAGGAGCTCAAAGAGGTGACTCCTTTACTTACCTGGGCAGCGTCGTATCAGTAACAGGCGGTTCTGACGAGGACATCAAAGCCAGAATCGGGAAAGCCAGATATGCCTTCAACACTCTGAGACTAGTCTGGAGATCAACATCCCTCTCTACCCACACACAACTTCGAATATTTAACAGCAACGTCAAGTCTGTCCTCCTCTATGACTCTGAGACCTGGAGAGTTACCAACACTCTGACCAACACGCTCCAAGTCTTGTGGAAGCAGGCAAACCAGGATCCCATCGGACAGCAGATCGCAAGGCGGAAGTGGAGGTGGTTCGGACACACCTTGCGGAAACCTCCACACGACATCACACGGCAGGCCTTGCAGTGGAATCCCCAGGGCAAGAGACCAGTTGGTAGCCCCAAGACCACCTGGAGGCGATCCTGCGAGGAGGAGATGAGGAACTGCAACCTGTCATGGGGAGAGCTGAAGAAAGTTGCCCAGAACCGAGTACGCTGGAGGACTGTTGCCGAGGCCCTATGCTCCACAAGGATCTCAAGGGAATAAGTCAAGTCATACATACATACACCTGGACACCATGCGGCTTACGTATAAGTATGCGACCTGGCACCACAAAAGGAAACTTAAGTTGCACTAAACTTTTTTCCCGTAACAGGCGAGATACGACAGTATGAGTCAGTCTGGTGCAAATTGACTTTTAGTAATTTTCAGTCTCAGAAATCTGTCATACATATCTTGAGCAGTTAACCAGAAATGAGATTAAAAGTTCACAAATTCGACAGAAAGCTCCTTTTTTGGTCTGTGCTATAAAATTATGTTCCTGGATGTTTTTAAAAATAATATTTAATTGAATGTTTCGTGTTATTATATACTGAGACGTTCAGAACTTCCGTAGTTCTCAATATGTCAGCTTATATTCTATATCAACAGTTTTGATTTGATACTAAAAGAACAAAATCCTTAGAAAATGACTTTTATGGAGAGAGATGATGCTTGGTGATATGGGGATCCGCAAAAACGAAATAAAACAGGTCCCGGGTCACCTACACGTCTTTATGTTCAACATAAAAATACTCGTAACAGGGGGTAGAAAACAAAAAAAAGTTACATTTACATATGGCTCAAACACAACATCCTAAATAACTCAATCTTATAAAATTACATCTACTCTCTTCACATACTCAACTTCCAACGGGAAAAAATGTAAAAGCACAAGTAAAATTTCGGTCAGCCTTTTTACATAAAAACATAAAATACGTAGGTCAGCCCTCGACAAGTTAAAAGCTATTGACCCGTGTAAAAATCTCGCACCAACCTTTTACCAACACTGCCCGCTCTCTCTCTCTCTCTGCCCGTCTCTGCTGTGTGTGCAGTGCCGATCTCTCTTCTGTTCGTCTGCCTCTTTCTCTCTCTCGTCTGCATCTCTCTTCTGTTCGTCTGCTTCTCTCTTGTGTGGGGACCGATCTCCCCTCTCTCCTCTCACTCAGTTGGCGGACTGATCTCTCCTCTCTCCTCTCAGTAGGCGGACTCATCTCTGTCCTCTTGCGCTCTCCTATATCGCCATCCTCTCACAACCAATTTGCTATCATTTCTACTTACCACAACTCACCTTCACAGCGAACGCCGCTCACCACCCGAGGGGCAGAACTCAACTTCCACTCACTTCAAACCCTCTACTTCAATTTTATACTGCTCTCGGACCACCAATCCCACCCTCAACGCACCTACAAAAATCAAGTCTCTCTCAGGTGAGATACTTCCGAAAACCTATTACCCCATTACACTTGGTCACAATCATATATGCCCCTGTCCGTAATATCTGCATCTGCCTCTTCTCCTTGATCTCTTCTCTGCAAGCACTGAGCCTATTAAAAGCATAAAAAGAGGTTTACGACGAAAATGCATTTCACACGACCAAAAGGCCTTTAAGGTCAGCAGCGACGAGAAAACGTGTTTATAATGCCTCATTTACACCCTATTTTGCTAGAGTGGAAATGCCACCACACAAACCCAGGGAAAATCATGTATTTGGCTGTCTTCACAGGAAGCACAGCGAACCTAACTAATCTGTTTTTATGTTTGTGTCTGACGCATTAGTGATGTTTATTTCGGTGACTGAAGGTCTTTCCTGACGAATTGGTGATGTTCATTTTGATGATTGACGGTATTTTCTGACAGAGTGGTGATGTTCATTTTAGTGACTGAAGGCCTTTTCTTACGTATTAGTGATGTTCATTCCGGTGACGTAAGACCTTTCCTGACGCATTGGTTTTATTCATTTTGGGAACTGAAGGTTTTTCCTGACGCATTGGAGATATTTGCATCGGTAATTGACGATCTTTTCTGACGCATTGTGAAGTTTATTTTGATGACTGAAGTCCATGCCTGACGCATTGGGGATGTTTATTTCGGTAACTGAAGGCCTTTCCTGACGCATCGGGGATGTTCATTTCGGTAACTGAAGGTCTTTTCTGACGCAATGGCGATATTTATTTCAGTGACTGGTGTTTTTTTTACGCATTGGCGATGTTTGTTTTGGTAATTGAAGGCCTTTCCTGACGCAGTGGCGATGTCTATTTCGGTGACTGAAGGCCGTTCCTGACGCTTTGGCGATGTTTATTTCAGTGCCTGATGATCCTTTTTGACGCATTGGCGAATTTATTTCGGTGACCGAAGGCTTTAACTGGTAAATGTACATAACATGTTACCATCACTGCGACTTTTATGTAGAAAAGCAGCAATTTTAAAGAGAAGTCTTTTCGGTCACTTTGCTTATAGACTGTCTTTACAAAGGATGCATTCATTAACCATGTTTTCAAACTACTGACATAGGTGCACGAAAAATGCAAGAAAATAAAAAAGGGAAAGAGTATTTGAAAACAAAAAGAAGAAAAGACAAAGAAAAAACCCAACACAACACAATGCTACCTAAGACAACACAAAATTGCTCAACACAGAATAACACTGCTCAGCATGAAACAACAAGATATGACACAACAGATTGCAGCACAAAACAACACGGCACTTCATTGCACACCACACCACAACACACCACACCACAACACAACACAACACAACACAACACAACACAATACAGCACAGCACAGCACAGCACAGCACACCACAACACAGCACAGCACAGCACAACACAACACAACACAACACAAAACAACACAACACAGCACAGCACCACACCACACAACACAACACAACACACCACACCACACCACACCACAACACAACACAACACAACACAACACACCACACCACACCACACCACACCACACCACAACACAACACAACACAACACAACACAACACAACACAACACAACACAACACACCACAACATAACACAACACAACACAACACACGTCAGCACAACACAACATAACACAACACAACACAACACAGCGCAATGCAACACAGTACGCTACGTCGCAAATGCCTCGACACAACTCAACACGCCGCAACGCAACACACGACAGCACAACACAACACAACACACCACAACACAACTCAACACGCCGCAACGCAACACACGACAGCACAACACAACACAACACACCACAACACAACTCAACACGCCGCAACGCAACACACGACAGCACAACACAACACAACTCAACACGCCGCAACGCAACACACGACAGCACAACACAACACAACACAACACAACTCAACATGCCGCAACGCAACACACGACAGCACAACACAACACAACTCAACACGCCGCAACGCAACACACGGCAGCATAACACCACACAACACAACACAACTCAACACGCCGCAACGCAACACACGACAGCACAACACAACACAACTCAACACGCCGCAACGCAACACACGACAGCACAACACAATACAACACAACTCAACACGCCGCAACGCAACACACGACAGCACAACACAACACAACTCAACACGCCGCAACGCAACAGCCGACAGCACAACACAACACAACTCAACACGCCGCAACGCAACACACGACAGCACAACACAACACAACACAACACAACTCAACACGCCGCAACGCAACACACGACAGCACAACACAACACAACTCAACACGCCGCAACGCAACACACGACAGCACAACACAACACAACTCAACACGCCGCAACGCAACACACGACAGCA
Organism: Theodoxus fluviatilis; assembly: GCA_034096865.1. Lineage (NCBI taxonomy): Eukaryota > Metazoa > Mollusca > Gastropoda > Cycloneritida > Neritidae > Theodoxus > Theodoxus fluviatilis. The sequence continues at coordinate 27,500 of JAWQFJ010023832.1, read as the reverse complement.
CAACACAACACAACTCAACACGCCGCAACGCAACACACGACAACACAACACAACACAACTCATCACGCCGCAACGCAACACACGACAGCACAACACAACACATCTCAACACGCCGCAACGCAACACACGACAGCACAACACAACACAACTCAACACGCCGCAACGCAACACACGACAACACAACACAACACAACACAACTCAACACGCCGCAACGCAACACACGACAGCACAACACAACACAACAAAATTCAACAAAACAAAACCCAACACAGCACAAGACAACTCTGCACAACACAGCACTGTGCAACACAACACACAATATTAAATACAGTGAACACAAGACAAAACAACATAGCACAGCACAGCGTAACAAAACGAAACATACTCCAACGCGACGTGACGAAAGCACAACATGCTGTTATTATTTTTATCATTATCATCTTTATCCACGACCTTCTGCTGGTCGGAGATGTTTTTGTTCCTGGTCTTGGAATCCTACCAGTTTTCTGGGAGGTCCTAAATTATTCTGAGAATGTGGGCACCGCTGAGAAGGACATTTTTCAGGGGAGGTTCGGTGCTGGTTGGTGGCTGCCTGGCACTGTCTCTAAAAGAGCTGGGAGTTCTGGTGTGCGTGCTACTTCCCATTGCTCTGATGACTACTGATTTTGCTTACGATTTACATTCCAGAGTTTACGTTTTTCTAGCCAGAGGCCTTGGTATCTTCTCGTATTCCTTGGTTTCGATGCTCTTGTCACTTGGTATTGCTATGCCAATGATGACTTCTGTTTTGTTCTGTTCATCTGTTTGGTCCTCTCGCTGTGATCATACTACATGTTCTGATCTCAAAGTCCCGAAGTACTTTGACTTCATCCGTCGGATTGTTGCTGTTGCTGTCGTTATCGTCGTCGTTGTTATCGTCGTCGTCGTCATCATCATCATCGTCGTCGTCATCGTCGTCATCATCTTCATCGTCGTCGTCATCGTCCTCTTCGTCGTCGTCTTCTTCGTCGTCGTCTTCATCATCATTTCCTCCTCCTCCTCCTCCTCCTCCTCCTCCTCCTCCTCCTCCTCCTCCTCCTCCTCCTCCTCCTCCTCCTCCTCCTCCTCCTCCTCCTCCTCCTCCTCCTCCTCCTCCTCCTTCTCCTCCCCCTCTCCCTCCCCCTCCCCCTCCCCCTCCCCCTCTCCCTCCCCCTCCTCCTCCTCCTCCTCCTCCACCTCCTCCTCCTCATCTTCCTCCTCCTCCTCCTCCTCCTCCTCCTCCTCCTCCTCCTCCTCCTCCTCCTCCTCCTCGTCCTCGTCCTCCTCCTCCTCCTCCTCCTCCTCCTCCTCCTCCTCCTCCTCCTCCTCGCCCTCCTCCTCTTCCCCCTCTCCCCTCCCCCTCCCCCTCCCCCTCCTCCTCCTCCTCCTCCTCCTCCTCCTCCTCCTCCACCTCCTACTCCTCCTCCTCCTCCTCCTCCTCCTCCTCCTCCTCCTTCTCCTCCTCCTCTTCCTCCTCCTCCTCGACGTCGTAACATTGTGTTGTTATTTTAAATGATGCACAGCAACGAACTCTTACATACACTTCATTAAAAGAAGGTGGAGGAGGGGAGGGGAGGGCGAAAGGGGAAGTAACTTTTGTTTTTGTTGCATTAAGAAACAGTACAGCTCCATCACTCAAGAGCAAAGACCCTTCACTAATCTACCCCAGTAACAGCAAGTCATACAATCCATAACTGTAAATTGGAGTTTTCGTACAGCCTGAAAAGCCTCTCCAAAACATGTCTACCCCACAGCGAGTCTCGCCACAACAACATCTCTCAAGATATTGATGTTCCTAATGCAGAGATTTCATTTTTCGGCCGTGCTGTGTACAGTTTCGTAAAGCTCAGTTAGGTTGTGCACCGGTTTGACATTTTCTTCCTCTGACGTTTACGATGCGATCGAAGTTCCACTTCCAACCCTAGGAAATGAAATATGCTCCCAACGGGAGAAACAGCCTACCCTGCAGTTGCGATCACAAAGCAACGTGGCGGCACTTGCTTTTAACCTCATCCAAATTGCCGGTTCAAACGAGGCCGGTAAAGGGAAAGCCGTCTCAAGGATTTCTTTCAAGGCGGTGAAGTCAAACGCGATAGGAAAGTCATACACCTACGACCAAAAACACCTCGGGGAGACTAGAGAGGGCAATGGGGAAATAGGGTGGAGGGGAGTAACGCTTTGACTGAAGGGCGGTCGGGCTGATTGATCATTTATCAATTCCGTCATGTGATGGTTTGCAGCCGCGCCATCGAGTGAAGTCTCACCTCTGCTAATTCTAGCGCCCGCTCTTTGACGTGGCTAGGAAATTGGCGTCCCATGATGTGGGCGCACTCCATGGTTTTGGGCTATTGGTCTTTCATATTCGCCCGTGCTTCCAGACAGGAATGCTTGCACTCAAATTTCTCCGAGCGAGGTGCTCCATCGATTCTTCCTCTGTGCGTTGCTGGTAGGAAAATATCAGGGGTCTCTGGCACTGGCTTCCTTCGAGTCTTCACGCTCTCTGCAGCTCTCCAGAAAGAAACGTCCACTGACGTCGTCGATTTGTTCACATTTCCCAGTGCCTTCCTCGAGTAACACATAGAGCAGAACATATGGCCGGAACCGCTCGATGCCTCCTCATCATCTGGAACCCCTGCCTGCTTTACTTTCAAGGCCTGCTGCAGGAGTTCAGCCAGGGGCGGCCCCAAGCAGCCAAAGAAGTTATTGAGAGATATCACGACAGTGATGAGTTCTTGCTTTCTGTCGCTGTGCCTCGTTTATGTAGTCAGTGCAGCTGAGTTTGACTACAGCTCCCTCATCCTCCGCTGGTTTAATGATTTTGTTGGGGTTTCCTTTCAAGTATCTCATCAGGTCCCGATGTGCCAGAGAAAGAGTGTGGATTTTATGTCGTCTGCCTATAGATGAGTTCCATATTAACAAATCTCTCATGGCTTGTGCACAGAAGTCCAATTTCTGGCAGTGACCCTCTGTAGGAGTGAAGGTGAACCGTTTCTTTCCACGTCAGATATTGTAAGGGTTAAAAGAGGCATCTTCACCTGTGAATGGTTCCTTGTAGAAACATTATTTCAGCCGCAATAGACTGATGCATTCTTCTGATTCGGATGCCAACTCAACAGGATCCACTGGTGAGAATGGACAGAGTTTCATTCCACGTTCGAGAACCTCGACCCCCGCGGAGTTCTGTGTGTAGTCGTAGTTGTTAATGACTGTCCTGTTTGTGTGTGACTCGCCGACTTCAGCTGGGTTCGCAGAGACTGTGTCCACTGAAGTTGCGATTGCGAGTCTTCGGAGTATCTTTTCTCTTTTTTCTTGTATTTGGTACATTTCTTTCTTGTCATTTAGACCGCCTATTTCTCGTGCGTGTTAAAAAATAGATCTGCAAATGGTTAGCTATAGTGTTATCCAACTCAGCATTGATGGAGTCTAACGTTCTGGAGGCTATAGGTGAAAGATAGACGTATTTTAATTGTATATAGATGTAAATGTGCAGTTGGCGAGAAAGAACGTTAATCTCATGAAATGTGACAACCCAACAGATCCAATGTGGCCAGATGGTTTTCATACTTAAAGGGGCGAGGAACTCCCTTGTCTCGGAGAACTGGGCAATGAACTATCAAAGGATCTGTGATCCCAAGGGTTTAAGAGCAACATGCGGCTGCAGCCGCTCGCTGCTCCCCCCAGTAGCTGAAACCCCTAAGTGCTGGGCTTTCGGTTCCTGCGGTAGCGGCTTAACCACGGGATATGTCCTTCAAACAAATGCTACACGCTTAACTTTGGTAGGATGCCTATTCAGGCACCTCATAAAACGTTACTACACAGGAAACCACAGGGCCAGGATGGGCATATAGACGAATGATCAGAATATTTCATGCGCATCATTCACACACGCGCGCGCGTGCGTGCGGCACACATGCGCATACACACGCACACGCATACAAACACGCACACAAACACAAACACGCACGCACACAAACACACACACACACACGCATACAAACACGCACACAAACACACACACGCACGCACACAAACACACACACGCACGCACGCACATACACGCGCGCGAGCGCACACACACTTACACACAAACACACAAACACACACACGCACGCACACACACACACACACACACACACACACACACACACACACACACAGAATGAGACTCGCACACACAAACACTCAAACACACACTCAAATACACACACGCGCGCGCGCACACACAACCACACAATCACATTTACACACACACGCGCGCGCACACACACACACATACATACATACGCGCTCACGCACAAACACGCGGTCATGCAAAAATACGGAAACACAAACGGATGTATACTCATGCACACACACAAGCACACACACACACACACACACACACACACACACACACTCACACACATACACACACACACACACACACACACACACACACAGATGCACGCACGCACACAAGCAGATGCACGCGCGCGCACACACTCACATACACACACACACACACACACACACACACCCCAGAGGCGCACGCCTGCACGCGTACACACACATACACATATACATGGACAGATAAACAAACACACACATGCACGCACACACGTGCGCGCGCACACACACACGCATGCACGCACGCACGCATACACACACGCACAGACAAGAGGACAGTAATCTACATGCAAGTAGGAGGCATCTGTCCTTGCGTGTGTGCATGAGCGGATTTGCGCATTTGTATACGTCTGTATAATTACCCGTGTGTATTTCGTACATGCGTGCGTGCGCATGCATCTGTATGTAAGTGTGTGTATGTCTGTATACGTGCATGTGTGTATGTGTGTTTTTCTCTGTGTGTGTGTGTGTGTGTGTGTCAGTGTTTTTGTGCGTATGTATGTGCATGTGTGTGTGTGTGTGTGTCCGTGTGTGTGCGTGTGTGTGTGTGTGTGTGTGTGTGTGTGTGTGTACGTGCGTGTGTGTCTGTTTGCGTTCGAATGTCTGTGTAATTTTAAATGTGTGCGTCATGTGCGTATGTGTGTGCCCCTGAGTCCAAATAAGTCTTATTGACCTCTGGCCTTTTCAGAGCTCTATTTCTGTAGCGGTGCAAGTCGATCGTTAAGTTAATGCAGCCAGCCATCTTTCAGCCACAGGAAGTAATGAACATCATTACCTGTCCAATCCAGGAAGACTCGTCTGCTTGAATGCCAATGGGATCAAATAACCAGTGTGCTTGGCTGCTTTTCCATTTGGTCTCAACACGGGGAACACACTTTGACATTTTCTGCCACTGCCTTCTCATGATGAAAGAAGAAAATGCGGGATTCTCTCGTTTCGTCAGTCCCGCTGCTTTCAACCACACACATCGTCCTAAATAGTCAAGGAAATGTCCTCTGTCTTGTTTCCTCTCGCGCATGCCCTTTCGCTATCGGATGATGCCATGGGTCATCTAAGGAAGGCAATATCATTATGGCGTTGTGCAGTCGAAATAAATACGTATGTTTTGCTGATTCTAACATGTTTCGAGCGTTGTATGTGATTATGCGGTCCGGAGGGAGGGAGAAGGAGGGAGGGAGGGAGGGAGAGAGAGAGAGAGAGAGAGAGAGAGAGAGAGGAGAGAGTAGAAAGAGAGAAGACAGAGAGGGAGAGGAAGAGAGAGAGAGCGAGAGAGAGTAAGGTGTGGGAGGGAGGGAAGGGAGGGTAGAAGGGAGGGAGGGAGAAAGAGAGACGAGAGGGGTGGGAGGTGAGGGAGGGACGTTGAGGGGAGAGATTTTGACTGAGGGAGAGCTAGAGAGATGACGAGAGGAGAGAGCCAGAAGACCGACCGAGTAGACTTGAGGAGAGAGAGAGAGAGAGACAGTTACAAAAATGCAGGTAGTTTGTGACAGGGTGACCCATCAACGGTGGCAGGTTCTAATACCAATTTGCATTTTATTTCCTTGATTCTGAACATTTAGAGGTGCCTGGCCCATCGCAACGGCTATCTCTGAAGACTCCGGTCTCGTATAAGTATCTGTTGCGCCGGGAAGTTGAAGTTCACAAACTCCAGAGGTCGTTTTCGATTTTAAAAAAAACTTTATTCAAGCACTGGTCGATGCATAGCGGTAACAATCAATAAACAACTTCACTCTTCGCGCAATGCCGCAGAGGACTCACTTATCTTCTATTTAAGCTCTTATCTTAACTCTGTCGTGTGCGCTCTCTCGTCTCTCGTCGCCCATCGCCCCTCCTTTTATACATTTGCACAGGTTCCAGAACCTTCGAAAATCTACTACAACGTTCCCCACGCCCTGGCGCCTTCGCGACTGACGTCATGTGACACGGCCAAGACAAATTTAGCCCGACTCCGTTGCGCAAAGAGGCAACGGCTTCAGCGGAGAGGCTGATGTAAACAGGCCGATTGCGTATGTTCTAAAACCTTCACAGCATATATATCCAACATGCAAACCATATTCTCCTCATGGGGGGCCAAGGGGGGGACGGGCGGGGGCGGGGGGGGGCTGGGGGGGGCGGACAGGGCGGCGGGGGGTGTGTAGGGGTGTTGGGCCATGGGGGGCAAGGGAGGGCGTTGAGTGGCTCCGGCCGCGTGTTACTATTGTCCCAAACAAGCTGTGGCATAAGCAACACATTGTAACCAGACTGAATCGCTTTCACAGGTGTGAGCCATGCGCTTCCTCTTTCTTGATCAGCTAACTCTTCAGTCAATCGATCAAATGCATAATGGTGGCTGATTGCTCCGCTATCAGTCCAATTATGTTCACAACGGATTTAAGCGAGCATGCAGATTGCTTCTAACCCCTGGCCTTCCCTTCTATGGTACTTCAACGTATATTTTCCAACCGTTCTGATTCATGAAAATGCAACTGGCTTAGAATATGCAACAGTTTTAAGTATTTGGGTAATTGTTACCATTATATAAAAAAAATGATACGTGACAAAAAAGAAAAGAGCGTTGGTATTGTAATGATTCATGTGCACCATGCCTGCAACACAAACAACAGACATATTCGAGCGAGCGATTTTCCCTCCCTAAAACTTGTATATTTGTTTATCTGTTTTTCGGTTCATACGCTGCCCTGTGGTTGGGCTCGTTACTTCCAGGCGAAGGAATATAAAACACGGGGGTTAAGAAGTACAAATGCTCGTAATCAGTCCTATGGGGACCCTGGCTAGTCTAACGTGGGTGGTCGGAACCCCGCACCCTGGCTGAGCGATACTAGAGACAGGGCCCCAAAAATAGTTCCAGCTAAAGAGGGGGGCATGAAACCCCCCAGACACACCATAAACACTTACAGAGAAGCAGTAGATTGATATTTACAGTTGCATCGGGAAGGAAGAGGTCTCCCAAAGCAATCAGCAAACGGGGGACGCATTTTCACCTGAGCTTTGGGCCAACTGCTTAACGGAGTCTCTGAGGGGCGCCCGCCATGAATCACCCTTGATGCTCTTACGAGTGACAGGTGAAATCAAAGCGTATTCAGGATAGAGCGCCCCTGGGAGTTGACCTGGCGCCACTGGCCGCGTTCCCCAGAGGTGTCCCTTGCAGCGACAACAGCCACCACCGCACTGATCCTCGTCGACGACCGGATGCTGTTGTCCTGACTTTATCCTCACGCATTCACGGCGTTTGCCAGCGCCAACAATTGCGGCCACAATGAGGTTCGGCGTCCGAGATTTGGATGGCACTGCTGCTGAGGATGACCTCGGGCTGATTGAAAAGTACTGAGAACCCTTCACTATTCGCTTTTTCACATTATGGCGAAAAGCGCGTTACAAGAGCTTTTTCAGGGCGATACAATTTGAAATAAAAAAGACCAGGAAATGCCACTGATAAATACTTTGTGGTTTGTTGTTATTGTTGTTGTTGTTGCTAGCCCCACTCTCCAGGTTTGATTTCTGTTGAATCCATTGAGTCTCTAGATATCTTTTGTTCTCGGAATCGTGAATCTCGATGTAAGTCTTGCATTCTCTCCACATCTGAATTCTCTACTGTTCTCGAAACTCCTGATGTTCAAAGTATCATGGATGTCTTGAGTACTAGAACAAACCCACTTCCAAACGCTATCAATCCCGAATTGTTAGTAGCTATGTATCCAGTGAGTTAAAAAAACTTACCTGCCACAGGTTCAACCTTGGTGATTCAAAACTGCTTGTGCTTCACCTGCGGAAATTCTGATATACTCGTGGTTTCTGTATGAAGATGCGCGCTTTAACATTTCGGATTTCCGTCGTGGATCGTCGTTGGAATTCCAGATCATAATCCCTGTGATTGGTTAAGAGTACACCCTCCGCGCCTCCCTACGAAATTCGTAACAGGCGAATAACAAGGAAAATCGGGACTTGACTTGCATTAATTGTAAACAGCTCTGGTGATTTGTGTGATCAATGGACGCATATGGCCTGCAGAAACAACATAACTCAATTCATCATCATCATCATCATCATCATCATCATCATCATCATCATCATCATCATCATCACCACCACCATCATCATCATCATCATCATCATCATCATCATCATCATCATCACCATCATCATTATCATTAACCTCATCATCGTTGTCGTCTTCGTCGTCATCGTCGTCGTCGTCACCGTCGTTGTCGTCGTCGTCGTCCTCCTCGTCCTACTCGTAGTCCTCTTTGTCTTCGTCCTCATCCTCGTCCACGTCCTTGTTCTCGTCCTTGTCCTCGTCGTCGTCGTCGTCGTCGTCGTCGTCGTCCGCGTCGCCCTCCTCCTCGTCGTCCTTCTCCTCGCTGTCCGCGTCGTCGTCGTCCTCGTCCTCTTTGTCCTCGTCGTCCTCGTCGTTCTCGTCCTCCTCCTCTTCGTTCTCGTCCTCGTCGTCCTCGTCCTCGCCTTTGTCCTCGTCATCATCACCAATCGTCATCATCATCATCATCATCAATCATCATCATTATCATTATCATCGTCGTCGTCGTCGTCGTCGTCAATCGTCAATCGTCAATCATCAATCATCACATCATTATTATCATCAACCTCATCATCGTTGTCGTCGCCATCGTCGTCGTCGTCACCGTCGTTGTTGTCGTCGTCGTCGTCGTCTTCCTCGTCCTACTCGTAGTCCTCTTTGTCTTCGTCCTCATCTTCGTCCACGTCCTTGTTCTCGTTCTTGTCCTCGTCCTCGTCGTCGTCGTCGTCGTCGTCCTCGTCCACGTTCTCGTCCTCGTCCGCGTCGTCCTCGTCCTCGTCGTCCTCCTCCTCGTCGTCCGCGTCGTCGTCGTCCTCGTCCTCTTTGTCCTCGTCGTCCTCGTCGTTCTCGTCCTCCTCCTCTTCGTTCTCGTCCTCGTCGTCCTCGTCCTCGCCTCTGTCCTCGTCATCATCATCAATCATCATCATCATCATCATCATCATCAATCTTCATCATTATCATCATCATCGTATCGTCGTCGTCGTCGTCGTCATCGTCGTCGTCGTCGTCGTCGTCATCGTCATCGTCAATCGTCAATGGTCAATCATCAATCACCAGCATCAGCATCAGCAGCATTATCAGCAGCAGCAGCAGCATCATCATCATCATCATCATCATCATCATCATCATCATCATCATCATCATCATCATATCATCACCATCATCATCATCATCATCACATCATCATCATCATCATCATCATCATCATCATCATCATCATCATCATCACCATCATCATCATCATCATCACATAATCATCATCATCATCATCATCATCATCATCATCATCATCATCCCTTCGTCCAGAGGTCAGGGCGCTCGCTCGCTGTCGCTTGCGCCAAGCGGTTTGAAACTGCACGAATCCTAGAGTTGTTTCCTTGGGCAGGGTGCCGCACTGGCGCAGCCTCTCTGTGGCGCTGTGGCCACGTGATTAGCGCGCTCGACCTGCAGTCCCATTGCTTCTCCCCACCCAGGAGTAAAACCAGGTACCCATGAGAGCAATGGTGGCATACTATGGTGCGGTTAACCCTTGAAGGCGGTCATGACCCAGTATCGGGTTGGAATGTTCACCAGGGATTGGAGTTGGTGCTGGTACCTGATTGTATGCATCGTATCCCTCTGTCACTGTGTTTATTTTCAGGTGCCAGTGAAGGATTGATCGTGCGGCCCATTGATCAGGGGGAAAATCTGAAGCAGTTTGAAACCTAAACATGGTGATAATTCGCTATAATAAACCACATCATTACTTTTAAGGTAGGGTAAAAGTAAAGGTGCTCGTTTTATATAGCGACTTTTTCACCCACTGAGAGATGCTCAAACCGCACACATTTACCCCCTGGTCATCGGGCTACCTCTTTTTATCACTTCAACGCCATCTCAACTCCCTGGGGGGCATCCAGCCAAGCTGCGGATGAACGCGCTAAAGTCAACTGTCCAACTTAAAGTTAGCATATTCCAACTCAGCCCTCACAGGTACCCGTTTTATTCCTGGGTTGGGAGAAGCAATGTAAATGAAGCCCCTTGCTCAAGGATGCAACTCTAATATCCGCGCAGCTTCGAACACCGCACCCACCAGCCACAAGCTACTGCAGGTCAAGCGCATTAACCACTCGGCCACAAAGCCCCGCATTTACCTTTTTTTCAACGGAGAAGTAAAACCGAGAACCCGAGAGGATAGAGATAGCATACTGTCATGGCCGTGAAAACAGCACTCACGGTTCATAGCCATGACTCTGCGGAGACAGTGCTTGTACCTCACCGTGTGCCTCCTGTATTTTGTATTTGTCTTTAGGAGCCAATAAAGAACTAATGAAATGTCACAATGATGAGTGGGTAAATTGAAAAGTGGCCTGATGCCCTAATACGGGTGATAAAGTGCTACATAAAACCAGTGCCTTTACCTTTGCCTTGATTTAGTTGCAGACTAGAAAACGGGAGGCCTACTTGGCCCCGAAAGCTCTGAATTACAATTTTGAAGTTGGACTAAAGTCTCCAGTACTTCTTTTCTATTAGTTGCAGACTGTACGAGATATATCTGAACTTTTTTCGTCAGAGCAGTTTCTGGCCTTGCAGAGTCAGTTTGGTTTAAAAACCTTTCCATGGAATGAAAAATTACATACAAACCGGCGTCGACTTCAGAGAAGCACCTGTATTAAACAGATGCGGCGAAAGACAAGGGATTCTGATGGTTCTCTCCCAGTTTGAAAGGAACCCGAAGGAGTGGATGGATGGCAAGCGTCTCCAGAGGAAGGCCCAGCTCTAGGCGAAAAGACCTTCAGATGCGGGCACTGTGGCTTGGACTGCTATTCCGGCACTGGACTCCAAAGTCACAGCAAACTCTGTTGACGGCGCGGGACTGGCTTACAGTGGCACAAACCCATGGTCCCGCGGGGCTGAAGAACGCCTGCTGTGTATAAACTTGCATCGAGGAATGCAGGGTATGGCAAACCTGAACAGTTTATTTCCCTGATGGGCCTGTGAATGAAATACTTCCAAATGAATCAAAGAATGTAGGGCTATGTAATTGGTGTCACAGAACGCGTGATGGAAATCAAAAGTGACTGTCCAATGACAGAAAAGCGTAAAGTACTGCCAGTTTCATTTGAATTTTTGCACGTAGACGTATTCCAGTGATGTGGTTTTTTCTGACTCATTTCAGTCCATGGAAGATGAACGTTTCACTATCACAAGAATTGAAAGTTTCCACTTAAATGAATGAATCAGCCACTGACGTGAAACGACACAATTTCATAATCGGATCTTTCACTCTCTACATGCCGATTTTTTTCTCTCTCTCGTTTCGCTTTGCTTCGGGTCAGATAAGATCTGGCAGAATTACCCCATTTCTGGAAATGAATTTGGAACAGGCCATTAATTCTTTTAAAATCTAAGACAATTTGTCTACCTATATTGCAGATTGGATGATGTTTTACGTGTACAACGAAGAGACGTTTCCAGCGAAAGCAAAATTTTGTGTGTTGAGATAAATCTACTGTACATGTATACGGGTTTTATTAAGCACACACACTAACACATACACAAACACACACACACACACACTCACACACAAATATACACACAAATACACGCGCACACACACACACACACACACACACACACACACACACACACACACACACACACACACACACACCCACCCACACCCACAACACACACAAAGAGATGCGCAATTTTAAACTAGCTTCCTGAAGAAGAAAAAAGTCAGACGTACGTACCGACCTTTTTTTCATGTTACCGAAACCACAACTTTGTTGGGGGTTCTATTCGAGTTTCTCTATTGCTCATGCTAGGTAGGCGATGAAAAAACGCGTTGTGGACAGATGGCCCGAAAAACTGAAGACGTGAAGTGCAAAGTCTTCAGTCTCTGTTCCAGGTCATATGGGAAACGTCTAAGCTGATAGGGAACTATTAGGCAGTCATAGTGCGTCCTCCACGAACTTCGCATTGGCCATAATTCGTATCTAAATGAGAGTGCGCGCGCATCACAAGAAAGTGACGAACTAATGCGCATGCGTAGAGGTCACGACAAGAGGTGAACTCGCCAACTATTTGCAAATTTCAATGGCCGACGTGTTGCCGGTTCGCTCACAAAACGCTCTATTTCGGGATACCAGCAACCCATCCAAAGAAAATATAAGCCATGCACAGCATTAATTTATCAAAGGTGTATGTTGAATGCATCAATAAATCGTGAAAGCTCCTACAGTTTACACATGGAATGCAGGTCAACGCATCCACGCCGAAGCATGTGTTGCCACCGTTTGTTTTGACATGATTTTACGCTCTCGTCACTTTTTTGTGATGCGCGCGCACCCTCATTTACATACGAATTATGGCCAATGCAAAGTTCGTGGAGGACGCACTATGACTGCCTAATATCCACTGAAAGTGCCAATTTTTTTTCGCGGTGATTAGGTTCTCCCATAACCTCCATCGGACGTTTAGCGCGAGCCAGAAATATCAGCCTCGTAGTAAGGACTCACTGTAATGACCCTTCTTCATCACTTCAGTCGAGATGTGTGTCATCCACGTCTGAAGAGCGATCATATTACCGTTTCTTTCTCTATGATTATTATCATATTTCCATTCCTATCCCCATGATTATCAATCTAGAACTCCTCCGCTCAATGACACACCCGAGCACTTGCTTGCCGGCATCCTCCACCATCAAAGCACGGCTTCATTAGGTCTTGCAAAGGGGGAGCGCAGGGTATAAAGTGAAAGGCAGCTGAGTGTGAAAGTACGCGCTCAGAATGGAGAACCGCCCAGTTCCGATGGGCAGCATCTTCAAGAGCCTCTCATTAATCTGTCTGAGCGCCACTTTCTTCGTCTCACATCGACCTCCAGCAGAGACAAGATAGAGCCAGCAGTCCAAGGAAAAACTTTATCTGTTCATTGACTCTGAACCTTTGTAGTGGTTGGGTCAGTGTGCTGTTGGGGTCGAATTCTTTGGGATCGGGACGTCCTGACCTAATGGGTTTTCGAACATGGTTGCCATGGAAATCTCACGGCTGCTGCGAATATAATGGTGACGTATGCCATGAGGTATTGAAATCTCCCACTGCCACGTGGTCCTCCCACGTCAGGGCAGGTCTTGGAGCCCGGATGTAACGTCGATTTTTTCCCCCCGGGCTTTCCCTCAGAGGGCATGGGGCGATTTACAGCGCTAAAAACGAAGCCTCAAGCGGCAGCGCCTTTTCAATTGAGAATGAATTGCGCTTTGCAGAATGAATGATTGCGAAGTGAAACTGGCGTGAAGCCATCGATTCAGCCCTCCCCTCTGTTTCTGCTTTTGTTCTAAACTACCCCCCCCCTCTCTTTCTCTCTCCCTCTCCTCTCACACACACACACATTCACACGCACTCACAAACAAACAAACAAACAAACGCGCAAACACGCATGCACGCACGCACACACACACACTTATACACACGCACACACACAAACTATCTCTCTCTCTCTCTCTCTCTCCCTTCTCTCTCTCTCTCTCTATCTATCTATCTATCTATCTCTCTCTCATTCACACACATACTCATGAATGATATGAATTCTGTCTGTCTGTCTGTCTGTCTGTCTGTCTGTCTGTCTGTCTGTCTGTCTGTCTGTCTGTCTGTCTGTCTGTCTGTCTGTCTGTCTGTCTCTCTCTCTCTCTCTCTCTCTCGTTCTCGTTCTCTGTCCCCAAAATAAAAATCAAAATTGATCCGTCAGATATGCACGGTATGACACATCCTATTTTGAATCAATTTACTGATGTATATTGTTGTCGTAAATGCAATTTTAACACTCGATCATTGCATGGCTGTGCATATAACTTTTATATTTTGACGAGTTGTCGGTCGAAATTCAACGACGTCTGAAAGGTCGACTCCCTAATGAAACACTCCGAACCGTAAATAGCCAACGAATAATTGAAATCACTGTTCTGACGTGACCTCGAACAAGTCTGTGCATAGGAAATCGATTTGACAGGGGGAAATGTACACGCAAAAAATATCAATCTTCATTAGGGGTGGGGGTGGGTGGGTGAGAGACTCGTTGAGTGAATGTAGATCAAATTTCCGTCCTAGAGAGGAACTAGACTCTTGGATTATTCATTCAGGCAAACAACGTGGTTGGACGATTTTAACAAAGGCGTCAATATCTTGAGGTAGGCCAAAGTTGGACTACAATACAATACAATACAATATAATACAATACAATACAATACAATACAATACAATGCAATACAATACAATGCAATAAACACAATAAATACAATACAATACAATGCAATGCAATGCAGTGCAACGCAATACAATACAACGCAATACAATACATACAATATACTGTATTGCTCATTTCACAAGAGTTTAGGATACTTCAGACAGGACAATATAAAAGGGCTTACGTATAGTACAACCATATCTTATTTATTCATTCCCAGGACCTGCGTTAACTTGATTGGGTTCCTGTGCAATTGACTCTAATGGCTTTATTTAGAGATTTTCCATCCGAATCTGGGTCTCCAACCGCTAGAGGTGTTCCTGTTCAGCATAGCATTGAACACAGTTAATCATGTATCGTTTTCAAGAGCGTCAATTTCACTGCTTCGGACGCCCTATGGGATGGGGGCAAGGACAGTCAACCTTCGCAATTTGTAAATGGTGCATATTTCGGAAAATCGAGACTTGACTTGCTTGTACTTGTACCAGTTTATTTGACTCTGTAGTCAATGGCCTTACATATCCTATAAGTGCTGATATGCCATAAAACTGCCTTCGTTCATTCCTTCATTTATTCATTATTCATTTATTCATCCCACTGCTTTTGGATGTCTGCAAGATCTGACTATCAGCGGTGCATCACAAGGGATGCATTACCAAAAAACCCAAAGTCGTTTGTTCTGCTTCAGAGGAAGGTCTTCTTGAAGAACAGTTGGTGGGTGAGCCCTCACCTTGATTTTCCTGTTTGATGGATAAATGCAGACACGACTTATGGTTGGACGAGGAATGTGGTGACCGAATCTAATTTGCAACCACAAGAAACATTACTATATTCATCTACCAATTAAACTGTTTAATCTTTAAAAACATGTACCTAGTCATCACTTATTGACTCTCCAGAGAGGTAAATTGTTGAAAGTGTTGGTTTTTTAACCAGAATTCGACACTCGGTCAGTTTTAGAGGTGGAAAAAAGTATCGCCAGCATATAATGTAACCCAAAACTGTTTCAAGCCAGATAGAGTGAAATGTTTCCTCTGTAACTGCCAGATGTACAAATAGTAAAAACTGTTCCCACGAGCAATTGTTCTTGCAATTCTTGTATGTTTTGTACTTCGTATATCTAATTAAGTTTTGGAGGAAACAAATTGCCAGAAGTCTTTTAGAAAATTACTTCGATATCAATCTTTGCATAATCATAACAAGAAGGGCAAAGCCCATACGACTCACATGCTTGACCTTGACCTTTTCATGATCTTGACCTTCAGGTGACCTTCAAGTTCAATGTCAAACAACTAAACCTAGCAATGACATCATACACTAAGAACTGCTTTACACATTTTTCCTATCAAATTACACGTGACCTTGACCCAAGGTCAAGGTCATCCAAGGTCATGAAACACAAAGCTGTTAATTCAAGACATAGGAAGCACAATGGTGCAAGCGTATTGGCACTTTCTACCATGAGATATGGTCACTTTTAGTGGTTCACTACCCCATTTTTGTCACATTTCATAAGGGTCAAAGTGACCTTGACCTTGACGATATGTGACGAAATGTGCCTTATAATGAAAGTATAACATGTGTACTACAATCGTATGAAGTTTGGAAGAGTTATCTTCCATAGTTCAGGGTCAAGGTCACTTCAAAATATGTATACACTCCAACTTTAAAGAGCTCCTGTGACCTTGACCTTGAAGCAAGGTTAATCAAACTAGTATCAAAAGATAGGGATTACTGTGCCCTATATACCATATATAAGTCAGGTATCCAATCTACAAAACTTCAGAGAAAATTGGAAAAATGTGAAAAATGGCTGTTTTTTAACATTTGCGGATCCTGCGACCTTGACCTTAAAGCAAGGTCAACTCACTATGTATGTTTTTGTACGCCTTGTCATCATACACCATCATGCCAAATCGGGTGTTGATAGACTTAATAGTCTTCGAGAAAAATCCAACGTTAAAGTTTTTTACGGACGGCAGGACGGTAGGACGCTCGGACGCTCGGACGCCCAGACGCCAGGACGCCCGGACGGACAACACGGGTGACCTAGTATAAAAGTATAACATGTGTACTACAATGTTATGAAGTTTGGAAGAATTATCTTCCATAGTTCGGGGTCAAGGTCACTTCAAAATATGTATACAATCCAACTTTAAAGAGCTACTGTGACCTTGACCTTGAAGCAAGGTCAAGTCACTATCTATGTTTTTGTACGCCTTGTCATCATACACCATCATGCCAAATTGGATGTTGATAGACTTAATAGTCTCCGAGAAAAATCCACCGTTTAAGTTTTTTACGGACGACAGGACACCCGGCCGCCCGGCCGCCCGGACGGACACCCGGACGCCCAGACGGACAACACTGGTGACCTAGTATGAAATTAAAACATGTGTACTACAATCTTATGAAGTTTGGAAGAGTTATCTTCCATAGTTCAGGGTCAAGGTCACTTCAAAATATGTATACAATTCAACTGTAAAGACCTCCTGAGACCTTGACCTTGAAGCAAGGTCAATAAAACTGGTATCAAAAGATAGGGATTACTTTGCCCTATATACCATATATAGGTCAGGTATTCAATGTCAAAAACTTCAGTGAAAATTGGGAAATGTGAAATATGGCTGTTTTAAGACAACATTTACGGCCCCTGCGACCTTGACCTTGAAGCAAGGTCAAGTCACTATGTATGTTTTGTACGCCTTGTCATCCTACACCATCATGCCAAATTGGGTGTTGATAGACTTAATAGTCTCCGAGAAAAATCCAACGTTAAAGTTTCTTACAGACGCCCGGACGCCTGGACGCCTGGACGCCCGGACGCCCGGACGGACGAAAAGGGTGAGTACATAGACTCACTTTTGCTTCGCATGTGAGTCAAAAACGCTCACATTTGTTTTGTATTAAGCTATTATATACCTTGGTGACACCTTGATTCTATTCATGAAATGACGAATATTATCGTAAATAAAGTTCCGCGGTCGAAAACATTGCATAATTTTGCAGCACGAACGCTGATAGTTCTCATTCCAGCGGTCATAGGATTTCGAGAAATTGAGTAAGATTTCCAATGGCGTCGTGAATTACCCGCGACCAGCAAGAGAATTACATTATAAGTCAATCATTGCGAAAAACCGAAGACTGTGCTTTCAAGGGATTTCACCATTGAACATCAGAAGAAAACGATATCGAGGAGAAATGACAAAAGTTTGCAAGATTGTGAACTTCAACAGCTCAAATCTGCCGATTCCAGATCTTGTTACCCTGCTACCTCAGCTGTCAGATGAATTTTGTTTGCATTGCAGGAATCGTTTTTCAGATATTCTATGCCTCCATCATCCCCTCGCCCGGGAAAAGAATTTCCCAGTATCTTTTTACACTTCTGTCTCTTAGGTTCCAAAACATCAGGGAGACATTTGCTCATGCAGAAGAGTTTCATTCTTCACGCTGGGGAGAGGATATCTATAACTCATGAAAGGGTGATGTGGAGAAATGAAAACTTTGTCTCCCTAGCAACCATATTCTAGATTTGTTCACCACCTTCTGTTTTCAATGCAGACTTGTTATGCCCGATGCACGCTGACGGCAAGTCATGAACAATTTTTCTACAACGGAATATCACTAACAGTTAACATTTGCAATTAATGAATATTTCAGTACCGACATGATATTTCATTTTATTCTAGGATTTTGGCTCCTTAGTCGTGTACCTCAACACTGATGTCATATATGGATTTTTCAAGAGGTTATCTCTGCGCTTAGAATTGACCCCGATGTGATGCTGTCCCTATGTCACATGTACTGTAGCCTTTCTGGCTGCTCGAGGCAGCCCTTGAGAGCAGACCTCGAAAGCCCATCAGCCAGGGCTTGAGCTCGATCTTCCAGGAGGACTGTAAAGCACAGTAGGATCTAAAGTATCTGCCTTGTCCCGATGTACTCTGGTAGCCTCTTTGGCTGCTTGGAGTCGACCCTGGCTGAGCTACTGGAGCAGGTCCCTGGCTGAGCTACTGGAGCAGGTCCCTGGCTGAGCTACTGGAGCGGGTCCCTGGCTGAGCTACTGGAGCAGGTCCCGAAGGCCCCACAGCCAGAGGTTTCAGCTGATGATGGGGTGGTCATCGGGTGGCTCCTGTTGTGTATTACATTTCAGGTGTAGTAAACATGATGTAAGGTTAAGGAAGCTCCTTTTATGACAATTTTAGGGGGCACGTCATAGACGTTGAAGCAACACTGTCATTGTCACACAGAGGGAAAGGTGCATCGTGGATGTTCATATCATACGTTCATGCTCATTCACGCGCTCACATGATGTAGGCGAGCAAGCTTTGACGTTTGTTTACGAGCTAGGCGCAGTACTGTGGTTCAAAATTAGGATTACTTCTAACATTTCAGAATGGAGAGATCGGACAGGAGAGAATCTCAAACACAGATAGGATCCCACCCCTACAAAATGCCCTTTGGTGGCACAATGTGTTGCTGTGAGGCGCTCGTGGTGGAGCTACTGGAGTAAGGCTCCGAAAGCTTCATGAACACGGGTTCCAGCTGATGAGGAGGGCATCTGGCAGCAGCTGCCGTATGCGACTCTCACAATCTCTTCTCCGAAATAGCCTCACCGCAGGAACTCGAGTTTGGGGTTTGAGGGATAAACGGTGAAGGTAAGAATGTCATTATATATAATTGCTTATTTCCCGTGTCTGTAACCCTTCCCTGGGCCACTTGATCAATCCTTCACTAACACCTGACGACAAACATAATGGCAGACAGATGAGACGCAATCAGTCAGATACCAGCATCCAATCCACTCCCCGAGGATTATTCAAACTCGATGCTGGCCCGTAGCTGCATACTTATCACCATACAGCGTGCAGTCGCAACCCTCACAGGTAGCAGGTTTTATTCCTGGGTGTGGAGAGGCTATGTGAGTAAAGCCCCTAGGTTAAAGAAGCAGCTCTTGGAACCGCGCAGCTTCGAACGCCGTACCCAGAAGCCGCAAGCGACTGCAGGTCAAGGGCGCTGACCACTCGGCGCAGAGCCTACCAGATCGAGGGAAGAAGTGGGAAGTGATGGTGATGAGGCAGAGTTGGAAGGGATGGTGGGGCTATGGAAATAAGAAAGAAGTGATGCGGGGGAGGTTAAGCTGACTCCAAAAAGAGACACTGTAACATGGCAGCGTGCGGTGGAGCAGGCGACAGCTTTCTCGATGAGATGCCAGAGCATCCGTTTCCAAGATTGCCCTGTCCCGAACGTCAGTCTCCCACCTGGGACCCTTTTGTCAAGGGGGCGTCCTCCCCCATTGAACGGACATTGCATTTCACGCCAAGCTTGCTCTATCCCCAAGGAAAACCTGAACCTACATCATTATCTTGACGTGACGTAATGGAGACCTTTGTTGACGCTCATCAGCGTCGATCCGATAGAAACGACGGTACTGGGGTCATTTATTAACGAGTGTACGTCGGTTGAAGTCTGTGTAAATGATGGGGTTCTTGTTTTTTTTTCTCCTTGTATTTCTGCGTTCGGCTGCTTCTTTTTTCGGCGGGAAGACAAGACAAAGACAAGGGATTATTTGTCGGTGACTACTTGAAGGGATGAATGTGACTGCGTATTCGTATGTTGTATCTTGGGGATAAAACACTTAGAAGCCCTAAGAACTTCACGTAACTAAACAACGGATTGTTATGACAAAGATGGATCTGATTACCAAACAAATAAGCTGCTGGCGCAAATGTTCACTTTCAAAATCTTCTCTAAGCGTCTACCAACTATGTCCATAGTGAAAACAAACATTTCACATTGGCTTCTCACTTTTTACCATGTTTTGTTTTCCCAATTTGTTTCCAGGCATTCCACCGGTATTGAGAACATTGGGACTGTCGTTCTGGCTCGACCAATGTATTCGTGTGCGAGAATGGTATCCGCCTGTGTTTAAAAGTATTTGCTCTGTTCGCGTGACTCCTACAGACTGACAGAACATGAGAGTGCGCGTGATCCCTCGCCGAGGACTCACATGAACAAACTCTCTCTCTCTCTCTCTCTCTCTCTCTCTCTCTCTCTCTCTCTCTCTCTCTGTGTGTCATTCTTTCTCTCTCACTCTCTCTCTCTGTGTCATTCTCTCTGTCATTTTCTATCTCTCTCATTTCTATCTCTCTCTGTCATTTTTTATCTATCTCTCTCTCTGTCTCTCTCTCTGTGTCTCTCTCTATCTGTCATTTTCTATCTCTGTCTCTGTCTCTCTGTCTCTCTGTCTCTCTGTCTCTCTTTCTCTCTCTTTCTCTCTCTCTCTCTTTCTCTCTTAAAAGGACGCCACAGAGTGTAGCTGATACATGGAGCACAGGAGTTATATTCCTTGATATTTGCAGACGACATTGCACTGTTAGCCACAACTCCTGTAGGTCTACAATGCCAGTTGGACAGATTTAACGCTGCCTCCCAGGACATCGGTCTTATGATTAACACATCTAAGACTAAAGTGATGGTTTTCAGAAGGGGCGGGCATCTAAGCTAAGGAGAACGATGGACCATAGACGGTGACAAGCTGGAGGTACTGAACCAGTACAAATATTTGGGTTTGGTTTTTACTACAAAACTATCACTATCGACAGCCCTCGACTGTCAAGTGTTAGGAGCAAAACACAAAACGTTGGACTTGATACAGACAATGAGGAATTTACACACGCAAAGTGTCACCGTGTTTTTTAAACTCTGTGATGCCCAAGTTCAACCAGCTCTATTATATGGCTCACAGCTGTGGGGATTGGCCAGAAGGGAGAACATTGGAAAAGCACGTACTTTTGCGTGCAAACGTTTTCTTAATGTGGACCTGAAATCCCCCGATACAACATGTTACAGTGAGTTGGGCAGGTATCCCTTATTCATTGCAACCACGCTTCAAGTTGTCAAGTATTGGCTACGAGTGTGCAAGATGCCCGATTCAAGAATAGCAAAGCAATCATACCTAATGTTGATCCGATCAAATTTGTCCGAAAGAATGAACTGGGCAAAGTCTGTACAAACTTGTCTGTCTAAACTAGGCTTTGCTTATGTATGAATCAATGGTGGTACTCAAAACGAGAAGGGTTTAATTAGGTGGCTTAGACAGAAATTGCGGGATTTGTATCTGCAGGAGTGGAATTTGAGAATTACCTCTAGCATTAGATTTGATTTCTATAGATGTGTAAGAGATTCATTTTCATTTGAACATTACTTGTCTTGTATAAACATGAAAAAATTTTGTGATGCTTTGGCACGGTTCCATGTGGGATGCGCAGCTTTGAGAATTAATTCACGGTCGACCAGGGCAGATAATGGTGACTTGAAGTGCCCTGTATGTAATTGTAGCGAAATCGAAAGCGAAATTCACTTCTTCATGTACTGTCCAGAATACTATGACATTAGAAAAAAGTACTTGTCAAAACATATACAAAATGTTCATTTCAGTATAACCTACTTGATGAAGGGAAAAGACGAACGGAAGATCCGTGACGTCGCAATGTTTGTTTATTATGTCCCCTCTCTCTCTCTCTCTCTCTCTCTCTCTCTCTCTCTCTCTCGTAAACTATATTCTAACTGTAGTGTTTCAAAAAGATTTCATTTGTGGACTTTTAGAAACAACTCAGTCCCTTCCTCTGATGATTTTGATTATCTATCCCTTTGATATAGTTGGTGATGAAGAAAATATGCAAGTGCATTCGCGCCTCAGTTCAATTTTGGATTGTCCACTTATAGATTCTTCATTTGGGACATTACGGCATTCTCCACACTTGCGAACACCCCAGTCCTTTTCATTCTACTTAATCTTTTATGACAGCGCTCAGATGTAATGAATGTTTGCATATGTATA